>OX387195.1:1398827-1558827 GCA_947561395.2 Buxus sempervirens
ATGAACTACTGGGCACATTGCATTCAATGATGACCGATTAATCGTATCTAATTCCCTATTAAACACTATTTTTTAGATTAATCGAGAAAATCTCGATTAGAATCACAGAGTGTTGTTTTTCTGAGGCTAATTGCAGGATTAACCGTCGATTAATCAGATATTGCCGATGAACAACTGGGCGCATGGCATTCAATTAGTACCGATTAATCGTATCTATTTCCCGATTAATCACTATTTTTAAGGTGCGTCGATAATTTGTCGATTAGAGTTACAGTTGGTTGTTTTTCTGAAGTTCATTGCAGGATTAACACTCGACTAATCGAAATGTGCCGATTAACCACTTCGGCCATTGCATAAAATTACTACTGGATAATCATAACAACACCTCGATTAACCAATATTTTTACGATTAATCTATTAATTCACGATTCAAAATTCTGAGTTCATATCATCAGAGGCCTATGTGTTATTGACACATCATTAATCGAAACATGAGAAATAACCGTTTTAGACAAATTGCATGCAATCGATTTCAGACAAATTTTAGACAACTGAGTAATCGCTTATGTCATTTCAATTGTTGCAAAAAAATTTTATTTATATTCAAAGAACATCTACAATTTGTGAAAAAACCACAACTGTCATACAAAAAACTGACAATCCACCACATTTGGGGTAATCACCATACAAAAATCCCAAATACATATGCTCCATTAATTACATAAATGAATACATGGAAACATGTAGCTGAAAGTCGCAATCATAAAGCTCTGCTCCACATCCGATATATTCCATCGCAACTCTTTACGTACCTGCAATTCAAATGAATTCATCTTGGTCACTAGCAAGCGCATATAATCAATCCAAAAAAAAATTCCAACCACGTAATAACATCTCAGTCACCTATACCTTTATCAGCTCTAGTATTGCAACCTCCATATGCGTCTCTTATAACAGTGATGGATCTCCGATATGCATCACTCATTATTTGTAACTCTTTCTGCATGTGCTCTAGCCGACCAGCCACTTCCTGACAATCGAAGAATGTACCAGTAAGTGGAAGTAATGCACTCTTATTGTACATAAGGGAGTACTTCATAAACAAACCCACTGGAGATATTTCAAATAAATTACAAGCATCACTTACAAATTGATCGTACTATGTATTACCACTTATATTGAATCCATCTAAATGACTTCCCCCCCCCCCCCTCCCAGGTATGATACAGACTTTTCTTGCTCTATAACTATTTCTCCATCTATATGAAAGTAGCAAAACAACGAATTCTCCGGGGTGGTTGTGGCATATTGCACTCCATATAACATGTTAACAAGGTGAGCAAATGCATGATTAATATAAACTACTCGAAATAACAACTTAGGCTATCAATTATCTACCCACACAAACCTATACCATGAGCACCTTAATCAACTTGGTCAAAATCAAACATATGAACTGAATAGTAAAGAGAGGAAAATACGTTAATAAAAATATAGAATAATATGAATTTTATCTTAGATATGACAAAAGATATGGGTCCCATGTTTGTGCAAGCATATTTCACAAAAGAAACATCCTTTATACTCAAAGACCGACCTATATAAGGGAACTTGCGAGGACCATAGATGTTCTCAACATTGCACAAGGCACAGTTTTAACGACACCCGTTGCTTCGTACCTCGTCGGCGTCTTGTAAGAATAAAGTAAGGATACATCAATCTTGCTTTATGTTAAATCTAACTTATCTATTATTGTAAGCATTTTCCTTCTTGTTTAATTTATTTACGTTGTTTCAATAGTAGTATAAATAAAGTAAATTAAGATAGAACTTGTATGTGATTCGTAGAAAATTCCAAATAAGTGGTTCTTGAATGTATAACAAAACAAAGGAGAGGATTGAGGAATTTCTTCCAAAGACACTAGAAGTCAGTTGTAGAAGAACCTAAAACTATTCCCCAAAAATCAAGTGAAACGGAACACACTTCACTGTTTAACCATATTTACATATAAATCCAAGAAAATGTTGAAGCTTACATCAAGGAGAAAAGCACCAAAAACACAAATAATCGAAGCGAGCTCCCAATCTCTCAATCAGCCCAAAAAGCTCACCACCACCAAAAGTACAAGAGAAACAAGGCATACAAGAGCAAAGGAATATAGGGGAAGAAGTTTTATGCTTCCAACGCTCATGAATGCCTTGGCGCACAGGTAATCGATAATAGAGACTAATCACAGAGCAAACCAAGAGCATCTAAGCAGCCTCAACCTAACATAACCAAGCAGATCCACTCAAAACAAGCCGGACCATGAGTTTTATGCTTCCAAATGAATGCCCTGATGCATAGGTAAACGATAATAGAGACTAATCATAGAGCAAACTAAGAGCATCTAAACAACCTCAACCTAACATAACCAAGCAGATCCAGTCAAAACAAGCCGGACCATGCATAATACAAAACAAATCAAAATAAAACACCAAGCCAAATAATTAATGCATACAATCACACCATTGAATAATCCAATATAATATGCCTAAAATAAATTGAAACTCAATCTTGCACAGAAAGCCAAGCTAATTCACAACAGTTATCATGGCAAGAAATAAAGCACAGTAAAACAGCACATAAAATGCCACAAAAATTAGACAACTCAAATAAAACAATCAAGATGAACCACAACAAATAACAAAATATGGGAAATTAGGAAAACCACATTAATAAGTAAGATACTGCAAATCCAGGATGTTACATATCTTCCCATACCATCAATAGCATCCTTGCAATCACAAAGAAAATAATACAGATAAAATGGGTGTGTCGAATCAACCATTCAAATGAACTTTTTTATTAAAAAAATGGGCATTACGAACACCATATCCAAAATTACATGGTGTTCACGTTCCGATTCATTCGAGAATTTCTTCAAGCATTTGAAATGCATCGATTCAGAGACTAAGGTTAGATTATCCATAACTAAACGAAATGTACCACATCATGGATGGAAACCTAACAAAAATGTAGACCAAAAAATTTTCATTCTAAAAAGCAAACAGATTAGGGACAATCGGTTCTTACCTTGAGGAGATTTGCTCACAACCTCTAACAAGGGAAATTTCTGGCTGAAGTGCTTCGTGAAGGCTCTCTACTGCCGTTTTCTTTTCCGACAGACAGAAGAAAATGGCACACTATAACCGCTTCCACCAGATCAAGCGCCGGTGACCTCCTACAAACGAGAGACGAAAGAGATGACAATGTCGGTCAACCCCCCTCAATCGGAGGCGCCAGTGATGACAGCGGTTGTCGCCCAACGCTGGGAACAAGCCTCGCCGTCGCTCTGGGTTCGTTGTATCGCTCATGGTTTCGCACCTAATCGCTTTGCAAAAATGAGAAGATGAATCGATGGGTGTTTCAGTCGAACGAAGAGGGAAGGGCAAAATGGGGTCTTCGAAATATGCTACAGTGTTTTCGGACCACTTGGTAAATAGTTTTGAAAAGTTGCATGTTTCGGTAGGAAAGACTTTTCAACGTCTGTTTTTGTATTTACTTTTCAAAAGACGGTCACATTTGAAATTTTCCCATTAATATTAATTATTATTATGAAATACAAATTATGAGGGTCCTTATTCTAATGATTCTCATGTCAAACCTAACCAGAATTTCGATCATGTTCTTGGATCCCACTTTAATACAGCAGGGATTAGACTCTCATAAACTCCACGTGTACATCGTGGTTTTAGGGGCTTTCAACCCATGGGACACAAGCGCCCAACCTTATTTCCTTAAAATTTAGGGACTCACACCCCCAAGAACACCAACTTATCACTAAGATGGTCATCCTTCATGAGTAATCACTAGAATAAAGATATACGGTTACGTTATTTATCAATATGTTAATTCCTTATATACGATTGACTACACAGTATCATGATTAGAAATTTTGTCACAATTCTTATGATCTACTATAATCACCCAAGCTTAAAAGAATACCTTTCTTGAACCAAATAAATTGTAACCAGAGATAACAAATAACTATTGGCTCTTATAAATGATAACAAAACAATTATGGTATAAGCAATTATAGTATAATCTTTACAATGACAAAATAACTACACTTATAATATGGCAAAACATAGCACAGCATACATTCCACATTGATAGCTAGGCATGTTAGAAATTGGAATCAACATTCTATTAAAATGTAAATCCACGTCTGAAATTTCACACCCCCCCCCCCCAAGGTTATATGCAATTAAAATAATGGTATGTGATTGACACCATGAACTAAAAGGTTTGATATGAGTTGACTTTAAGCCATGGCTTGTTAGCCAATTCGGTTATGAGAATGTGGCCAAAGCCTTGCATTAGTTGAAAATATAAATAAAATCCATGGTTACTGTAGCCATGTGACGTTTTTAAGAAAGATATCAGTGATTATGAGTCAATGTGAAAAGTAAGTTATGGTGATTCAATGGGTTCTGTGATGACAAAAGAGAACCCATGGCATCATTGAATGATTACCATGATCTCACGATAACCTTATGGCCATGATATGTAAAATAGTATTGCACTACATAGTCTCATTGACATTAGCATGATTTGGTGAAAAGCAACCACAACCATCCAATTCTCAAGACAACCCTGCAACACTCTTTCACCCTTTTTGTTTTAATATATATAAAAGGTGTCCTTTGCCATTAAAGCAATATGGCAACACAAGCAATGTGCACAAGCAAATGAATCACCTAAACAGTAAAAGGTGAATAGTACTAAAAAGGTGATTCATGTCCATTGCCATTTAAAAGCAATAAAAAGTGATTCACCCACTGTTATTCAACGATTTTGTAAAAGCAATAAAATTTTGATTCATGCTGTAACGCCCCGGATCCGTGTTGTTCATTAAAGATATAACACGTCTCACGGAGGTTAGGCAAGGATCGTTAATCAATTTATGATCGCTGGATAATCATACATCTATAACCTGACAAAGTGCACATTTCCATTTATGCAAAATTGTAACATTTAAACTGAACTGGAATCATATGGTTCATCCCCAATTTACTTTAATACATCTCAATTAATTCAAGTTCTCAAATTCGAAACAGATAACCTACGAGTCTAAGGAAGGTAATAGTAGTCTTCCTCCCTATATGCCTCAGCAGGATCTACCCCGGTAATCGCCTCACCACGAGTATCTGAAAAAATAGAACAACAACAGAGTGAGATACAAATATCTCAGCGAGTAGCACATGCATGCAGAAATAGTTGAATCACATTTTAAAACTATGCACCGACAACACTACAATACGTTTAAACAACCAACATCAATGTCCCAAGTTCAAATTAAACAAATCACGTCTCAGTTAAGTACAATAACACATCGATTGGTCAATGTCATGACTATCGTTTAGTTGATAAATTAAACATGCCAAGTAGACACTCCACACCTCCATGTACACAGTTCCGGCCTACTCAGGGTTTCGGATACTCTGAAATGACGGCCTACTTAGGGTTTCGTCATCCAATGCAGGCCTACTCCCCGGGTTTCTGCATTGACAACCAGGCCTACTCAGGGTTTCTGGCTGCTCTACACCGGTCGTGGCAACACACAAGGCCATGCAATTCCAACAACCAACAATAACATCACATTACTAAGCTTAAACATCTGGATCCAGGACAAGCTAGACCAAAACAGTAAACATCGTATAATCTCAATTTCAATATCAAAATAAAACCATTCATTCCACATCATGTAAGAACTCATCACAATTCATCACCTGTCCCTCTGGACCAAGCAGTACCTCAAGTACATTCAGTATTTTCTCATTTCCGTAACACAAGTCATATGAAAGTAAAACTCAATCCATTCATATCAAAGAAAGCCTTTCAATACGTATAAAGTTTCCAACAAGTGAAACCAGAAATACAAGAACTTCTCAATCAAAACAGTGTATAGAACAAGGAAAAGTAACTGGTAACTCTTACTAGTTTGGTGTCCGGCACAATACTCATAAGTAACCTAAACTCAACTTAAAAACTCTTAAGAGGTTCACTAATTTTTCCTCTAATAATTTCATAGGCAAAATGGTTTCTCAGGTTCCTAACCAAGTGAATAGTGAAGTGGTTTAACCCCTAAGTAATGCAAATACTCTTGGTCAAATCAGAAATTCCATTTCAGTAAGCAAAATAGGTCTGCCGCTCACCTACTGAGGTGGGCGCGAGGTGAGCGCCGGTTGGCGGTGAAGAAACAGTCAAAAATGGATCTGCCGCTCACCCGACGCTAGGTGAGTGTGAGGTGGGCGCGAGATGGGCGTGAGGTTCGCGCGAGATGGGCGCATCGTTTTCCGCTGAGCGGCAGCCGGGCGCGAGATGAGCGGTGGGTCGTTGTTAACGGGGCGCCTACCTCTGAGGTGAGCACCGGTGAGCGCGAGGTGAGCGGATACCCCCTGTGGTTTTCATTTCTCTGTTATTTTGAGATCTACATGACTGGCCGGTTTGTGAACCTCTGTAATGGTTCTACTACACTCCTAATACTCCCAGAAAACTTTCCAACCATATTTGGAATTAATCTAAACACTTTCATTTTCAAATATAAATTAAATCCGGAGACTCTGTTCATGTAACTTCCCGAAAACCAAAAAAAACCAGAAAACTCCTACTATCACTTAACATATAAACCATGCATCAGGATAATCTCGATAGAAACATAAAACACAAATCCCAGTTGTAAATCAGTGCTACTCACCTGAGTGCGCTTATTCCCGAATGGTAAAACCTCGGCCGATCACTTCTCCGGCCACGCACGCGAATGAAAAACCTACCGAAACAAATCTTCTCGAGCAGAGACAAATAACCCACTGAACTTCAGCTCCGAACTCCTTCTTCCAGCACTTGCGATTTATGGTTCTTCACGAACAGAAGCCCTAGTCGCCACTCCAGCCGAAATCGCGAGTTCTCCTGATGTCCAGACTTAACGAAAATGTTTCCGTAAGTATACGCGTATTTCGTTTAAAACCAAAAACCCTACTTTCACTTATTTGCTCATTTAACATTTACCTTGCGAGATGTATACGCCGGTGGATCAACCCTTTTAACCCCTTGATCCTATGCATGCTCGCCCACCGAAGATACTACATATTCAGCATCTATTCGCGTTAATAATCACATAACTATACTTTAATAATACCAATGATAATACTACGATTTTTCGGAAAAATGGCTATATAACGCCTGTACATACGAGTATGGGCTAAGCCCTCAAACCACAAAATAACCTGATAAACACAGTTTATACATCAGAATAAATAACTAAATAAATAAATAAATACTCACAAAATTCAGGGTCTTACACATGCCCATTGCCATTTAACGATCACGTAAACAATAAAAAAAAAATTGAGTCATGACCTTCTCATTCAACGAGTATAGCCATATATATACTTCATGAATTAACTATTATAAACACCACAAGATAAAATTTGACTAGGCTTTAATATTTAAATAAACATCACAAACAAAAGATTAAATCCCACAATGATTTAACAAGCATGCTATAGACACCCCAAATTGCACAGTAAAAATGATCAATAATCAGCAAAAATCATTATCTCCTTTGAAGCCAGCACAGAATTTGAGAAAACAAGTTTTTTTCTTGTATCCGACAACTCAGGTCAGATACAAGCACTCTTCTTCGTATCCGACATGAACTGTCAGATACAAGCAACCTTTAGTGTATCCGGCATCATATGCCGGATACATTAAGGTGCTCGTGTATCCGACCTGATATGTCGGATACATGATTTTTTGCTCAAATTAGGGTTTTTCGAGAGTTTTCACTTTTACCATCATATCCTTCATTAAATGAGGGAAATCTCGGAAATAGCCTTAGGGTTAAGGTTGGTGGGCTCTAGACATTATGTTGTGTCTACCATCTCACCAACCCTAACCCTAACCTTTGCCTATAAATAGGAGGCTCCTCCTCAAGCAAATGGCCAACAACTCTTGCCAAGAACTTTGCCAAGAAGAGCTCCGAGTGAAGAAGGGAACCGCTACGGAACTACTTCCAGAACCCAAGTAAGCCTCAAACCTATCTTTAATTCTCTGTTTTTACATTCTAGATCTAGATCTCTTCTTCTACCTTTCTGTAGAATAAGGCCTTTGATGTGTGTATGAAAATCCTTCCCCGGCTCAAAGTATCTCAAGACTCCCCCTAGCCGTAAAACATGAAGGCGGGATCTAGGAGAAATGAGACTGGAGATTGAACCTAGTGCTAGAACCTCTTTTGAATAAGCCTTCTGAATCTGTGAAAACCGTTCAATATTTTAAGTACCCCAAGATTATCTTGAAGAACCGTGTTTAACGGGGAGAGAGAACTAAGGGAAACGATAATGGAATGAAACCCTAGATTGTTTTTAGAACCCTATTTTGATTAATATGAATGCATGCTATCTTTGCTATGTTGTTGGAATGATTTTTACACTTACACACACATAGCTCATGATTTTGGCGGGATAGGCTCATATTTCGGATTTATTGCATTTATTGTGATAAATCTGAAATAAATAGCCCCAAGTAATTCTGGAATGTCTTTAAATGATTTTCAAGTGATTTTGATCTATCTTGCACGGATCACACACCTCTTATCACTGTTTTGAATTGATTTTCTCCAAAAATGGCTTAACTTGACAGCAACTGTACCCCAACTTCGGACACTCATAACTTCATCATCCGGATGAATTTTGGAGTGATTTTAGAACCATGGGAAAGTTGAGGCTGTCTAGTTTATGCCTACCAAATTTCATTAATATCTATTAAGCCGATTTTTGACACCTCTCTGTCGAAGTTGATAGGTCAGTTCAGGTCTAAACACGGAACCTGTCACTTCGACTCAGTGCCATGTGTTTGTTTTAAGTCCGATTCGAGTGATTTTTATTTTTGGGCACTCCTTTATGAGTCTATTTTCAAATCCAGTTGGTTTCATAATTTTTTGACTCCATTTGTGTTATTGGTAATGGATTTACTCAGAGCTGTTCAACAGCACTTTTCTGGGTAAATCTGTGATCTTCGGGGCCTATTCGGGAGGCCGCCCAAGGCACATCCGAATGAATTTTTGTATGAGGCTAGTTTCATTCGAAAGATGGCCATACAGACTTCATTTACACCAAATTTCATGAATTTATATGAAGCCATACAGGCTAGTTTTCATGAATTTTTCTAAATGATTTTCCAAAGTTGCCCACTTATTACTTTTAATTATCTCTAGCAGCAACCTTAAGAGAGGCATAACTCCTAGGATTTCAACTAGATTTAATTGAAATTTTGCATGAGTCCCTTATTTACCATAATATTTCAAATGGATTTGGTTTGATTCAATTTAAAATTGGATTTGAATGATTTCAAGACAAATGGTTCTTGCTTTTACCGAATTTTCCGGATTTAACTCAACTTGGTTTTGTGCAACTTTTGCTTTGGATTTCCATCTTTTGATGATATTCCAGAAATGATATTGACATAAAAGAGGATCTGAAATTCATTTGGATTTTCATGTGAAGATATCATACATTTGTCCTTTTTCAAGGTTTTTAATGATTTTTAGCAAGCTTTCTTATTTTTTGGCATGAACAACACTTGGCAACCACCTTGCGTGGATGAATAGGGGTGCCTAACACCTTCCCCCGTTCATAATCTAATCCTCTTACCCATCTCTGGATTTGATTTTCAAGTAGGGTTATTTTTACCCTAGAATTTGCCTTTTAGCTCTTTTTGCTTATTTCTAATCTTTTGGTGTCCATTCACACCTCAAAAATCTGAATGGTGGCGACTCTCCCACATTTTAAGCTGAGCCCGTGTGTTGACGGAGGGGGAATCATCCCGGTGATTTTTCCCATGTCTCACACATGCAAAAATTAATTAAATTTCCTAGTAGTTATTTCATCAAAGATCTCACATTATTCATCATCTAAATGAAAGTAAAACCCTTACCTTAAACCAGCCCCAAATCTCTTAGGGTTTCTCTTATTCCCTCTTTTCTTCTTCTAATCCTCCTATAACAAGCATTGAAGAAATAGATAAATAAAAATAACAATAAAACTTGGAAGGAGGTGTAGAGAACTTGAGGAAAGGGACAAGACTTACCTACGGATTGTGTGTTTCTTGAGGAAGAGTAAAAGAAGCAAAAGGGAAAAAGGTAAGAAGGTACGGTTTTGGTTCTTTAGGGCAAAGGGACAAAAGGGTTTTGGACTGTACGATTTTGGCTTCTCCCCTTTTTGGTTTCCTCTCTTTTAAAGTAAAGACTCTCTAATGTGTATGTGCCACTAGGGAGGGTCCTACACCAACACCAATTAAAATCCCCAAATGAAATGACCCTTGACCAGTCCAAAGTTGACTAAGGTCAAAGTTATGTTTATTTTTGCTTTCTTTTGACCAAGTTGTTACAAAATCCATAGTAAATCAATAGAAAACAAAACAAGAATAGTTATACAACCAAACCCTACAAATTTTAGAAGAAAAACCCCACATGCAAGTGATTTTCCAGTTTATCCAAACCCTAGGAGAAAGAAGTATGAAAATCCATAGCAAATCAATAGAAAACTAAACAAGATAGTAATACAACCAAAACCCTACAGATTTTAGAAGCAAAACCCAACATGCAAATAATTTCTTCAAATAAATCAAACCCTAGAAAAAGAATACAAATTTTGTAATACATTTTGTTTTGAAGGGTTTGCTGCTTACTTGTGTAAATGAGAAGCACAACTTCTCTCCTAGCTCTTCTCTTCTTCTACTTCTTCTCCTTTTTCTTGAAGCTTTCAAGCAAGCTCCCACTCTTCTTCTCTTGTTCTATACGTCCAAGACGAGGAAGGGTTTTCAAAAACACTAGATATTTTAGTTAAAGCATCCTTTTATATGCCCAACTCTTGATCTTTCAAATATACCCCTAAACAAAGCTTTCATTTAACTAAAACCCTTAGGTTGTACCTAAGGCATACCAGGGGGTACCTTAATGTTATGAGGAAGGGTACCTTAGTGTTTAAAGGGGGTTTACCTTAGTTATTCCAATGGGTATACTTTAAGTATATTTGGGGGGATGTACTTTAGTAATATAAGAGGGGTACCTTAGTTATAGAAGGGGTGTACCTTAGTTGTATGAGGGGGTACATTTAGGTAATACAAGAGATGTACCCTAGGTAATATAAGGGGTATACCTTAGTTATACAAGGGAGTACCTTAGTTATACAAAGGGGGTACTTTAGTTATACGAAAGGGGTTACCTTAGTTATATAAGGGGGTGTACCTTCGGTAAAACAAAAGGGTACCTTAGGCATTTAAGTGGGGTACCTTAAACAATACAAGGGGGTACCTTAAACAATACAAGGGGGTACATTAGGTATTCAAGTGGGGTACCTTAAGCAATACAAGGGGGTACTTTAAGCAATACAAAGGGGTACCTTAGGTATAATTAGGAGGTACTTTAGGTATACATGTGGGGTACCTTAGGTAATACAAGGGGATACCTTAAGTATATTGAAAGGGTACCTTAGGCAATACTTTGGGAGTACTTTAGGTAATACATGGAGATACTTTAGGTGTAGTTGGGGGATACTTTAGGTAATACATGGGGGTTGTGCGCACCTGATTTCGCACGACGAGGTGCACGTGAGCGTGTGCGTGCCTCGGGACATTTGGAGTCGCCACTGCTTGAGAGGTGCAGGTAGACACAAAAGGTGCCTATCCTGGCCTAATTTTTCTGGTCTGCGGCTTATTTAAAGATTCTGGCTAAGTTCTCGGTTACGTCCAGGGAAGTCCAAAGATGCCCTGGCCCACCCCGTCGGTCTGACAAGTCCCTTGGGTCTCCCTGGTTCGAATCAACTTATTCTCACCCAATTCCTAGGCCAGCATGCAATTTATTTGGTCTAGTATGGACCACTAAAGTGGTGTGGGTCCCTTTTTATTTGATTTTATCTTAATTTATTTACATGATCTGGGTCGGACGTGGGCCCCGTTGGGAGGCCCCTTAGATTCCATGGTGAGCTTAGATTAAGCCTAAGGCCCATTAGGGTTATTAAGTAACCCTTTTTAGACTTGGTTATTTGGTTTAAAGACTGATTAAATATTTACAAGATTAGTGGGTTAAAGCTTTTAGGGCCCAATGGGCTTGGATTTGGCCCATGGGCAATTAACCAAGTAGCCTTGGGCCTGTTTATCGGAAACATGCCTTGGTTTGGGCCGGATTATATGTGGGCCCCGTTGGAAGGCCCACATGCCTTACTGGGCCCAAGTCACAAAAAGGGGTTTGGGATGACCCAAAGACCCAATTGGTTCAAGTTAATCGAAATGGGTCGGATCGGATCCAACCGGGTCCCATAAATGGATTTTTATGGGTTAAATGGGCCGGACCGCATATATAATACGGATTGGACACGACCGCAGATGCAATGCGGTCAAGGCCTAACTACATATTAAATGTGGTCGGGCTTAAACCGCACTGTATATACGGTTCATGCCCGAACTCCAAAAATGGCCGAAATGGCCTCGGGGTCCTGCTTGATTTCCTTCCCGATGACTTCCGCCGTCTACCTTGAGTTCGAAGCCAACTCACAGTGGCTTGAACCTTCATTTTTGCATTCAAAAATACATTCTCTTCCTCCATTCATACATTTAACTAATCACGCATTATCATATAAGATAAACCAAACAACGGAATTCATGTACATGAAAGAAGAAAAAACATATGACACACACAATAATGACAAATGATATGACGTCAACTGGGAAACTAGGTGCACTTTTAAAATCTGATTGACGTTATTAAAAGGAAAACGTCTGTCAATGAGTTTAAAAAAAAAAACTTTTGATGTTAACCTTTATAAAACAAATTAAAAAAAAAAGATTTTAGACATACTTTCCTTATGCTATAAGTGAGAGTGATTAAAAGAAACATGTAGACCAAGAATGAGGATGATCAAGTGTGTGTGAAATCTGTTGTCCCTATACGAATATAAACAACAAAAGAAGGGTATATAAGCAAGCAAATAAGTAACATATTCTAATGAAGGGAAAGAGGGGATAGAATTATGGATACAGCGGACATCAGAAGAGGGCATATCCCCCTTTTAATGAAAGAAATCAACACACAAAAATAAGATTTAAGCTTGCTTAAATTCTTCCTTTATACTTCATGAAAGAGCTCTCCTCCCTTTTATTTGTATGGAGTCTCCCCCTTACTATGGGGAGACTCCAATAGTATACAAAAGAAAACCAAGCGGTGAGTGAAAGATAATGAAAATAGATCCAAAGATAATAAAATAAGCTGGATTAACAAGACTTTTATTTCAATACATGTTGAAAGAAAATACAACAAATGATATTACCTTAGTGTTACCTTTCTATCAAGATGATCTGTGGTCCTCCCAAGGATGTAGGCAACAACTCAAGAGTTCTCCCTATTCCACAGACAGCTTATTTTATGTTTTTGTGTGTAAAAAGTGGGGAAAAGGAGCAACGGAGGGGTTTATAAGGGTATTTTAGTCATAAAAAGGGTTTGGATGAATGAGTAGAGCTTCACAAGGATCAAAGGTTGCTGGAGGGGTAGGGGGTCGACTGGGCAAAGAGGCCTTACAAGCAATGGGGGGTGGAGGCCTATTTATAGGCAAAAATTCCGTGACCGCATTTGAAATGCAGTCATGCCTTGTCTGCATTTCAAATGCGGACGAACTGTCCATGTGAGCAAATCTGCACGAATCTGCCAGCTGTCGCCATTGGCGACGCGTGGCAGGCTTCTAGAAGACCAAAACAACATTTGAAATGCGGACAAGGTACATCCACATTTCAAATGCGGTCACACACATTTTTTAAGTGCTGGATTTGAAATCCATTATCCAATTTAGTTCATAAGCAATATTTTATTCGATTTTTATGAATATTTTATTACAAAAATCAAGATTTTTTATTAAAATATTATTTAAAAATCAAAATATTTTTATAAAATAATTATTTTATCTCTGATTTTTTTATTCTGCCTTTTGTTGCTATTTTGCCACATGAGCAGTTTTTCTGAAACTTTGACTAGCCATAACTTTCTCGTCCGACGTCCGATTCCAGCAAACTTAGGTGGCGTTTGGTGAGCATTATAGAATCTGGATTCTAGTAGAATCCGATTCCATAATCCAAAAGGTGTGTTTGGTTGGGATTTTAAGTCCGGATTCTACTATCCGGTTGTATAATCAAGCCCATAATCAGAATCTACTTTTTTGGTGATTATAGGGATTATGAACATTGGTGCTTATATTTCCAAAACCTGTGATTCTAGAGATTATGTATAACATATTATAATAAATAATAACATTATAAGTATTATAATATAATATATTCTATTATATGATATATAATTGATAGTACAATATTAAATTATATTACATGTAATAAAAATATTATTATAATAATAGTATACATTATTATATTATATATAATAAATTATAAATTTCAATATAATGTACATTATAAATTATTATTATTATTATTATTATATATTATTTTAATAACAACAAATTATAATATAACTTATATTACATTATAAATTTTATTATATTATTATTATAATAATATTATATTATTATAATAAACATATTATTACATCATAAAATATAATATATTGTAATAATTTAATATTATAATATATATATATATATATATATTATATTTAATATAATAATATTGTATAAATTATAATATAACTTATATTAGAATTTATGTTATAATAAACATTAATTATATTGTAGTATTATTATAATAATATTATATTATTATATAATAATCTGAAACATATTAATATATTATATATTTTAAACAAATTAATATTAATAATATTATATTGTTACAATAAACATATTATAATAATATTATATACATATATATTTAATATAATAATATTCAAATTTAATATATTATATTAATATTAACATAATTATATATATTAATATATTTAACAAATTTAATATTATAATATATTATATTTTATTAAATTTAGTGTTACAATAAATTTATTATAATATTATATATAATACACATAAAGTTTGAGTTATAATAAACATAAATTATATATTATAATAAGTTATAATATAATTTATATTATAAATTATAATATAGTTTATATTATAATATACATAATATTTTATTATTATATTATTATAATATTATAAATTATAATACTATTATAACTATTATATATATTATATAATATAATATTTACAGTATCATATGATATTATAATAATAATATATAATATAATATATATTATTATAATATTATTAAAATAATAGTAGTGTTATTATAGTACATAATATAAATAATAATATTATTATTATCATATTATTATATAATATTATTATATTATTATAATATTATATATAAATTTATATATTATATAAAAATATACATGTTACGTAATAATATATGTGATTTTAAATACGACTTTAATTTTTCTATATATATTATATTATTTTTATGTAATTTTTAATAAAAAAAACTCCAAATTTAATCTCAATAATCGTTGGCACCAAACAAGATTCCAAATTCTAATTTAAAAATCTAAGTTCACAATCCAACTTATCCAAATAGGATTTTGGTTTTCTAAAATCGAGGAAATATAATTTGGATTATAAAATCTAGGATTAGAATCCTAATCCAGATTCTATAATGCCCACCAAACGCCACCTTAGTGTCATTGAAATCAGCTCGGAATTATCTATCCATTGAGCTAGATTATGGCGGCAAACTCTAATTTTTAGCAGAAAGTCAATTTCTGCTCCCCCTAAGGTTTGACCAGCCCATAATTTCTTCATCCGGACTCCAATTTGAGCAAACTCAGTTGCGTTGAAGCCATGTCGGAATTTCCTTTTCAATGGAATGAAGTATGGTGCTCAATTTGTACTAGATCAAAAAGTAAATTTTTGGCCCCCTCAAGGTTTATCTTTTCAAATCAGAAATTCATTTTCTGCACTTTTGGGGGGCAAAAATCAGGTGCTAACAGGGGTACTTTAGGTAATACATAAGGGTACCTTAGATATACTTGGGTGGTACCTTAGTATTATTCGGAATGGTACCTTGGGTATACTTGGGAAGTTCTTTGGGTATTCTTAGGAGATACTTTAGGTACACTTAACTCTAATTTTTCAAAATTTGATTTCTAATTCACTAGAACTAATTGGAGAATTAATACCTTAAGCCAATTAAAATCTAAATATAACCTAAAGCTTTCTTTTAATAGAACCTTCAACATACTTCAACTTGTTTTCTCTAATCCTCGGGTATAATCCACACTACCTTATCTTCATATCACAATTGCTTAATTAGTCTAATAATCTCACTTTAGATAATTAAGCTTAATAATTAATATATGATCCGGGTCGGGGTTTTACAATATTCATCCAACCCAGCAAGGTATTGTCCACTTTGAGCTTAAGCCCGCACGGTTTTGTTCTCAAAAGGCGCTTCGTTTGGTTAAGTGTTCTCCCTGACTCTTATACCATACCAGGTATCATCCATTTCTAATGTGGGATCGGGATATCACAATCTCCCCCCTTCAAAACTGTACGTCCCAGTGCAGTGGCCACCTAGAAGCCTGCCAGCCTCTCATGGGCCTGCCCTAATCGGTCCAGCCACCTCCTACAGGCAACGCCAGGACCCACATCTGCCACAGATTCTAGACCCAGAATCAGCTCTGATACAATTTGTAACGTCTCGGACCCATACCCAGCAAGATATTGTCCGCTCTGGGCCCAATGGGCCCTCACAGATTTATTCTCAAGGGATAACACGAGAAAACTTCACAATGGTCACCCATCCGAGCACGCTTAACTTGAGAGTTCTAAGGGGATTTAGTCCTACATTATGTCTTAAAAAGCCTCTTGCTTTGTAAGGGATCACAAGACTACTTATAACATCCCCGAGCATTGTGGGATCTCAACCATATGTACATCCTCGCTTGTTAGCTCGCCAAGTGAGATTACCCATTCACGTCACAGCTACCCGATAGGATGTCACATACTCCCCTCCATGGGACAATGTGTCCTTGCATTGGGCCGAACCCCCACACTTTCCGGTCGGGGCAGACTCTGATATCATTTGTAACGACCCAACCCAGCAAGGTATTGTTCGCTTTGAGCCTAAGCCCGCACGATTTTGTCCTCAAAAAGCGCCTTGCTAGTTGGAGTGTTCTCCCTAACTCTTATACCATACCAGGTATTCATCCGTTTCCAATGTGGGATCAAGATATCACAATAATATTGTGAGATCCCGAGTTTGACATTAGTCAAGGAGGAGAAGGTGAAGGGCTATATATGTGGGCTTGTGACTCCCTTAAGCAACAAAGCCTTTTGGGGTAAAACACAAGAGCAAAACCGTGAGACCCAGTGGGCTATAGCAAACAATATTGTTGCAACTAGGGAATCAGGGCATGACACAAATAGAGAGGGGTTTTGTCTATTCGTGAGATAGAGGGGTGGATTTTTGTAAATTTAAAAGATTTAAATAGCATTACTGATATTTTAAGAACTTTTAAAGGAAGGGTTTGTTGGAAGGCTACACTAGGCCTTAATTTTTCCTAAAATTATTTGTGCATAATTATGTAGAGTCGGAGTGCAACAGAGTCAGTAGTCGATTTAGTTCAAGTTCTCAATGCCATTGTCCATGCGGGCAATATTATCTTCTCAAGTTGCTGACGATCCATGGACTCATATTCACGTCGGCTTAGGCTTATAATGTCATTCAGTTCTATACGTATTCCTATGAATCACAAGACACAAAAAGCCCGTGAGTAAATAAAAGACTACTTGGAATGAATGGGGAATTGGGATTTAACCCTGCTTTAAAACCACAATCTGCGTCATATATGATTATATGTGATACATGACACACATCTCACATCATCAACATGAACTTTTAATTCGGGTAATATAAAAGATGCAAATCGAATCTTGGGAAGCTGTGTTAGCCCTTTCTAGAAAGACCTGAACCTCTATAAATAGAGAATTATTCTAGCAAGAAAACATGAAAGGTGCAAGATCATTTGCTTCTTGCAGAGCTTGAAAGTAGGCAGCTTGCATTTTCGAAGTCCTTGCGCTCTGCCGGTGACATTATTTCTTCAAATGGTGCTCAAACAGTGATGCCATCTCGATCTGCACCCCAAGTAAACAACCATGAAAATACGCGATTCAATTGAAAGACAACCAAATCATAACACATGATATCCCTGTTTCTTTACACACCATGGAGAACTATTAATTCCAATAAGGGAAACAGACTCTAGATTAAAATGGTTAGAGCTAAAAAAATTTATAAAATCTTGGCAAATAACTGATCGTTAAATGGCGGGTCACTTGTCACATACATGATGCTTTCAAATTTTGAGTATTGGGAACAGTGGGGACTCAAGAACGTCCTTCAAGAGCCTTAATCGTGTCATCATTGCTCAAACTTGGAAGAAAATAATCTTTGAATCACGTTAACAAAGAGTGTGTGGGTTAGCTCTACGGATATATATATATATATATATATATATCTCTCTCTATAAAAGAAATCCAGATTTTGAGTGTGGGGGTGTGTGTGTAACAGTTTAAACTGTTTCCACATTTTGATTCTGAAATTTTGAGTCTGAATTTTATTATGATATTTTGATCTCAGATTAAAGTGTGTATCAACTGAACTGATTGTTCATAGATTTTGACTGATAGAAATGCATGTTAGGTTTCTATCTTAGCCTGTCCATCCCAAAAGAACTAACCTGGTTTACATATCTAGCTTTCAACTGATCAAACCTCAAAATGGCCTAAACTAGTTTTTGATAATCAAAACAAGATCGAACAAGGCAGAAAATATTTCTTTTTTCAACTGAGACTTTTTGATAGGAGCACCAAAACCACTCAGTAACAAGCCACCCTGTATGAAGTTTAAATTAACTTACAGCTGTCAGAGCAGCCTCTGCACCCTTGTTTCCGGATTTGCCACCTGCCCGATTTAAGGCCTGTCATTACCACCAAATACATGCATTATATCTTGGTATAGTATGTTAGATTCAGAACTCGAAAATTTGGAATGTAAATGGAAAGAATCCATTTCCTCTACAAGGTTCGCTTGACCATTAGAAAAGGTGAAAAGTTCCATATACACCAAAAACTTAAAACTGGAGTCAGAAATAATCGATCAAAAACCAAATAATGAAAACTCCGCTAATTCTAATTTGTGGAGAATCCAATAAGTACAGGAAAATAAATCCAAGTCATAGTTATACCTGATCCATGCTATCACATGTTAGAACACCAAAAATGCATGGAACTCCTGCAATATAACAAAGAAAAAAGACCACCTTGAATTCATTTGTCAACCAAACCTATGTTGATTTTGGAGATAACTGTATAACAAAAAGTAAACTGGCCAAAATTGTTTAATATAATATGTAAAGACATGTAATGAATTTCTATCACAGAGTTGTGAGCTTTCAACACATCAAATCCTTCGGCCATACAAGCCAGTTGTTGTGAAATTACTAGATGGCCTGCCAACATTGAAACATCTGGGCTGATGGGGACTGAGGATCTGTTTTCATTGCTGATGGAAACTTTTAAGACACCTAAAACCTTATATTTTCTTCATTAGACAATATAAAAAAATAAATTATGGACACAACTACAACTGTTTCTCAACAACAACGCAAACTTCAGCATTTTCTTCAGAGAGAGGAAAAATTAAAAAACAATTCTCTTCATAAGTTGCTAATTTTCTCTGTTTCTTGTCATTTAGGGTGGATTTGGAACCTTGGATTTTGGGGAGAAAAACAAAATAAAAGAAAAATTAAAGAGAAAAGAAAAGAAAATAAAGTATTTTCTCTTGTTTGGTTGGGCAGAGAAAATTAAGAAGAAATTTGTCAATAAATCATTTTCTGTTATTTGGTTATACACAGAAAAAATAAAAAAGAAACCACGCAATTAACCCAAACCTAGAGCTACTCTCTATCCATTTTTTGAAAACCCCAACCCCATCAATGGAGTCTTATAGTATCCAATAGGAAGTGGCACTTCAATGAACCCATTATTCTTGCTTTTGCCAATTCTCATTGTATCCGGTTACAGCTCCCAAACCAAAATTGAAGTAAACAGAAATACCAAAGCACATTGGTCAACACCATTCTGAAGAACTGCTGCTGAGATTCATCTACAAAGAATATTTGCAAATCCCCTCTCAAACTAATCATACTTTTCCCTCCATGAGTAAATAAGGAAAATGAAATACCCCCAACAACAAGTATGGGTCAATCATGGGCAAGACCTTCAAGCATCTTCTTAAAATAAACCCTCCAACAACCCAACCACGAGAGAGAGAGAGAGAGAGAGAGAGAGAGAGAGAGGAAGTACACAAACTTTGGCAACCAAAGTCTGAAGGTCAGTCTTTTAAAATGCCACCATGAACAAGAACCCAATAGCAAAGAGAAAGGTCTGGGTCGCTGGAATCATGGGGCGTTTGGGGTGGTTCAACCATTATTGGAGCTTTGTTGCCTTGTGGGAGAATGTTGGGATTGCAAATTTGAGCAACAAAATCAAAACACAGTTGACTCATGGGTTTATTGCCAATTCACAAATGTCAAATAATCGAAGGAGGCTGGAGATAATTCTCTGGATGTCATAGGTCGGTCAAGGAGCTTTGCCAACCAGAGTTCTTCAAAATCGCCGGTGTCTTAGGGCTCATGTGCACACATAGGGCTGGCTGCGACAAAGAAAGAAAAGAAGAGGACAAGACTTGGTTGGTCAAGGAGGAAGTTGTTGCAGGAGTCTCTCTATTTCTTTTCTCTCAAAATCTCTAAGTCTTTTATGAGAAAATTTTTAGCACACAAAACAAAATGAATGGTTTGATACAAGGCATATCTAAAGTTGAAAGGAATATTATAAGAGACGATATAAATGGTCATTTAGGAGATGATAGTGATGGTCATAATAGAATCCATGGAAGAAGAGGCTTTGGTCAAAGGAAGGAGATGGGAAGATCAGTCCTTGAGTTCACAGTGGTATATAACCTTGCTTTAGCAAAACCTTTTTCCAAAAGAGAATTGAACATTTGGTGACTTTTAAAACTGAATCAAATTGGAGTCAAATTGACTTTTTCTTTCTTAGAAAGACTAAACTAGTTACTTGTAGAGACTGCAAAGTTATTCTAGGCGAGAGTTTAGTTTCACAACATAGATTAATGGTGAGGGATATTTGTCTTAAAAAGTGGGAGAAAAAAATAAATACATTAAAAGAAACCCCAAAAATAAAATGTTGGAAGTTGAAAGGAGAAAATTCAGTAATTTTTAAGAAAAAGTTAATGAAGGAGGCCATTTGGGACCTTATAGGTGATCCGACTAGGATGTGGAGTGAAATGGCCAATTGCATCATAAGACTTCGAAAAGAAGTATTAGGAGAATTACAAGGTAGTATTCCAGTTCATAGGTAAACTTGGTGGTGGAATGATGTAGTCCAAGAATCTATCAAAGAGAAAATATTTTATTTTAAAATTTGGCGAAAGAGTAAAATCGAAGAAAACTTAGAAAGATATAAAAATGTTAAAAAAGAAACTAAGAAGAAAGTGAAGTTAAAACCATGTCTATGACAACTTATATGATAAGTTACCTACTAAAGAAGGTGAAAACTTTATTTATAAATTAGCAGTATTTAGAGAGAGGAAAACAAAGGAATTAGTGAAAATTCAAGAGTTATGGTGAAAGGTGAGGATATTAAGGAAAGGTGGAAAGAATATTTTATGAAATTATTAAATGAAGACGGTACATAGAGATTTGGATTTTTCATGGATGATAGCAGTAATGAAACTAGAGAACAAACCTATATTCGTAGGGTTCAAGTTGAAAATAAAAGTTAAAGATACTCTAGTCAAAATGAGAATAGGAAAAGCCTTGGGCCCAGATGGCATCCTTCCAGAGGTGTGGAAGTGCATGGGAGATATTGATATATTTTGGTTGACTAAATTATTTAATGAAATTAAGGATTGGGAAAATGCCAAATGCTTAGAGGATTAGTACAATAATACCAATATATAAGAATTAGAGAGACGTACAGAAGTGTGCAAATTATAGTGGCATTAAACTTATAAGTCACACTATGAAATTGTGAGAAAGAGTGTCCAAACATAGATTAAAAATAATAACTAGAGTGATAGAAATGGTTATGGAGGTTTGGTGAGGAAAACAAGTCATTGTGGCATAGAGTTATCACAGCCAAATACGGCGTTCATAAAAATAGATGGGATATAAAAATTCTAACATGAACTTTCAACATTGTAGTCCTTGGAAAGCTATCTCCTCTCTCGCTTCTCTTTTCGTCCTTTTGTTAGTCATTCTTCACGCAGGATCTTCTATATATTTTTCGGAAGATCTATGGTGGGGAGACTCTTCGCTATCCAATAATATTTAAGACTGTTCATATTGAGGCTGGTCATGGAACCCTTTTGTGTCAGATATCTCTCTTGGTATTCCATAGGTTTGCAATGGAATCTTAAGTTTTGTCGTGGTCTTAGGTCCTTG
This sequence comes from Buxus sempervirens, assembly GCA_947561395.2. Taxonomy (NCBI): domain Eukaryota; kingdom Viridiplantae; phylum Streptophyta; class Magnoliopsida; order Buxales; family Buxaceae; genus Buxus; species Buxus sempervirens. The sequence goes on from OX387195.1 coordinate 1,421,389, forward strand.
TAGATGGAGGACCTTGGTCTTATGTTCGATGATCTATGCCATGTAATCATTAATCCTCAAATTCTGATACCCATAGGTGGACTCTATCCCTCCATGATTCATTAATCCTCAAGTTCATTTTTTAAATCCTTGTGTACCAAACCATCTTTCGTAGCTCCCTTTTCTCCCTTTTTTCTATGGCATATTCCGGCCCCTCCAAAAGTTTTGGCCTTTCTTGGACTGCACTGTAAAATGGGATTAACACTATGGATCTCCAGAAAAGAAGAAAATTCCTGTCTATTTCCCCCAATGCTTGCAATCTATGCTTCAAGAATGGAGAGGCAGTGGATCATATATTTATCCACTATGAGGAGGTGAATTTATTCTGGTCATATTTTCTTGGTTTGATGGGGGTAAGCTGGGTAATGCCTAGAACACTACCTGATTTTGTAAAACAGTGGAGATTACCGTTTTTGAAAAGAAAAGGCAGGTTGCTGTCTAATGCTTATGTCGCTGCAACAATATGGGTGGTGGGGCTAACAAGTTTAGGGGGAGGTGTAGTGAATGAGGATAGTGGATAATATTATTGCCTTAGCATTGGTGTGGATCTGCTTAAGAAAGGAGTTTAATCATACAACAGCAATAGATGCGTCGAATAATCTTGTTACAGCCATGGATATAGACAGATGATAATGAGTTTTGGTGCCGGTTTCTGTATCGATCAATCCGTTTTCAACAAGGCCAATACAGATGATAAGATCTCAATAAGTTAGTATCGAAATAAAGGAAAAGAAAAGAAATGACCGAAAATTTAAAAATAAAAAAACACGCGCACGCACACACAAAAATAATAATCTTTGAATCACTAACCTAATTTCAGGAAAAAATAAAAGAACAAAAAGAAAGAAAGAAAACAAATGGGACATCAGCTTATTTTAGTTTAGAATATATTAGCATTTTTTCTTTTCAAAATAAATGGTTTACTTTCCAATTTTAGTCTAAATTAAGATTTATGATTAAATTATGGATTATTATAAATAACAAGTTCAACATGTTAATATATCCATTACCTGTAAGGAACAATATATAATCAATTTCAAGATATATAAGCATACCAGTTTATTGCCACATTGATAAAATTATTTTTCAGTGTATGTGTATGTAACATTTAAAAAAAAATGTTAATTTACCATATTTTTATTTTAAGTAACGTTTGCATCTAAATAACCACTCTTTTCCAGGTGTATCAATCACATAGACATCTTTTGCAGGATTTTTACATGTACTCAATATTATCAGATTTTAGACTGAGTGGCAGGTTATCTTGAAATGATATTTTGATTCACGCTATAAATACATCATCTGTATTGTCCCTTTTAAAAGTAATTTTATATATATTATCCATTTAAATCCTTAAATCTTCTGAGTGGTTCCTGGCCGACATGTTACCAACAAAAATATTCTAACAGAAATTTGAAGAACGCCATATCAAAATTAGAACCAAGCTAGGATGTTTTTACTTTTAGGCGCTTTCTAACTAATTTTGCATGTAATTTTCTTATTTGTTGCCAGTTTCTAGCTTGCTTTTATGGCTTCCTCTAGCTAGTCTTCCATTCCTAGCTCTTTCAAATACAATTCGTGTACATAAAGCTTGCCAATATAAGCGAAACTTCCAGGCTGAAAGGTATCTTCGCAAAGGGAAGTTTAAAACCCAACGGAGGGTCCTATAGCGTCATGGGCCCTTTGAAAGTGCCAAAAAACGATAAAATGGTGACCGGCCAAATAAAATTGAAGCAGCCAACCTTTATTTTTTTACAGCTAAAATGCTAAAGCAATATATTATTTAAATTGTAAAATATGGGATACACAGAAAATGAAATAAGGAAATAAATAATCACAGAAGATAGGAGTGAATTGGGAAGAGAGACCTGATTTCAAGCCTGCTGATAGTATTCAAGATGCAGCAGAATTAGCAACAGCATCATAATGAGAAGTATCACCTCTTATCTACTGACAGAAGAAGTCTACTGTCATCTGTATTGTTCCTTTTAAAAGTAATTTTATATATATTATCCATTTGAATCCTTAAATCTTCTAAGTGATTCCTGGCCAACATGTTACCAACAAAAATATTCTACCAAGAACTTGAAGAACACCATATCAAAAGTAGAACCAAGCTAGGATGTTTTTACTTTTAGGCACTTTCTAACTAATTTTGTATGTAATTTTCTTATTTGTTGCTAGTTTCTAGCTTGCTTTTATGGCTTCCTCTAGCTAGTCTTCCATTCCTAGCTCTTTCAAATACAATTCATGTACATAGAGCTTGCCAATATAAGCAAAACTTCCAGGCTGAAAGGTAACTTCACAAAGGGAAGTTTAAAACCCAACGGAGGGTACTTCTGTGTCTCATATCCATACGGCCTATAGCTTCATGGGCCCTTTGAAAGTGCAAAAAAACTATAAAATGGTGACTGGCCAAATAAAATTGAAGCAGCCAACCTTTATTTTTTACAGCTAAAATGCTAAAGCAACATATTATTTAAGTTGTACTATATGGGATACACAGAAAATGAAATAAGGAAATAAATAATCACAGAAGATAGGAGTGAATTGGGAAGAGAGACCTGATTTCAAGCCTGCTGATAGTATTCCAGATGCAGCAGAATTAGCAACAGCATCGTAATGAGAAGTATCACCTCTTATCTACTGACAGAAGAAGTCTGGTATTACGTTATGGAACATGCAAAAGTATATAGCACATAAAGATTAAGAGAAATAAAAAGACAAAAAAGAAAAAGGTCACAATTAGCTCCAATTATGACCTGTCATGCCAAACCCCTACGCTGTGTTATATTCATCAATAAATTTTCTAATGATGATTTACTATCACCAAAAAAAAGGCAAAGAAGAAGCGGAGAATAAAAAAAAGTTGAACTTGTAAGAGATTGTAAACAAATCCGATACTGCCTAACATATCTTTATATTTCTTTTCAACTAATAGGTAGCCCGACCCCACCACCCCCCCCCCCCCCCCCCCCCCCCCAGAAAAAAAAAAACGAAGACAAGGCAAAAAATGTAGAACTAACCTGAAGTTCAACTCATGAGAGGGGATAAGCAATTCAAGGATGGAAGAGGAGTAAAGCCCATCTACATTCTAAAGTAGTTTAGGGAATTTAGAAATTATTAACAGTTTTTTAATTGAGTTGGCATTTAAAGATAAAAACTATTAACCATAATATCAGCAAAATCAAATTTGATGTACCCTTTCAAGTAGTTTGAAATTTTGAAATATCCAACTGTTAATTAACTGGGTTATTAGAATTTAAAATAGTTTGAGGAATTTATGAAGATAGACTGTTGATGAACCATTAATACATTTATCTATTTATATTAATTAACAATTTAAAATTACAAAAAGAAATATCATGTGAAGAGAAGGTAGCGTTGGAATTGAGAATTAGACAATACCTACATACAAAAATCTACACTTATTGATACAATAGTTTTATCAATACCCGCTCCAATATAAAGGATGCTCTTGCATATTGCATTTGAGAAGAAATTCACTTTGAGACTGTTAAAATTAGTGTTTACAATTTCGGTTTCACGCCTTTTTTTTTTTAGTTTGCGATGTGTTTGCAGGAAGAAAATCGCTGATTTGCATTTCTTGCGATTTTTCTCAGCATGCCGGCTAAACGAGGCGGCGTGCTGAGCGAAACAGGGAGGAAACACAAATTTCTTCCATTTTGATTGGAGATTTTTAGCGATGTCCAGCGAAACAGAGCCGCATGCCGACAAAATTTGGTGAAACTTCCCCAAATTAAAAAGACTCATAGTTTTTGTCTTTGTTGATTTTTCTAGCGTTCCAAATTTTCATTTCGTACCCTGGGCTGCCGCCCATCGGCACCGAAACTTAAAACCTTGGTTAAAATATCGCAATATGTCCCCCAATAAATCATGTTTCCTAACAAAGCACAAACATAGTTTTAAATATTCTAATATATCTATCAGCATATCATATTGCCTAGTCTGCATATAAACCCATCAATTAAAATAAAGTTTACCCCTTTTCCCCGATATCTCACCTTAACCTAAACTCACTTTTGTCTCAATCTAAATACCCCACCCCCCCCCAAAAAAAAACCCAAAAACCCTGGGCCTCACGGAAAAAAGACAAAAAATGAAAAAGAACTCATTTTTTTCCAAAATATCTTATTTATGATCCATTGCATAAAAGGTTTGAATAATTTCCTTTTGTTATGTGGTTATATGTAGGCATCAAGCACTAAAAGAGCAATTTCAATCTTTTCCAATTTGCATTAAAAAAGTAGGTACTTAGAGGAAAAGTTGCCAAAACTGTAAGGTACTTAAAAAAGTAAGCCTTCCTCATCCCCTCCCTCCTAGAATATGGAGGGGATGAGGAAGGCTTCCTTGCTTTTACTATGGATGGGTTTGCTGTTTAGAATTGTATCTTTTTGGTACACTGTCTGTGTACCATAAACCATGTTTTCTTTTACTCTATTATTAATATATTGATACTGCTTACTGATCAAAAAAAAAAAGGAAAAGTTGCCAAAACTGTTTATTGACTTTTCTTGTCTATTGTACAACTGTCTCATTCAATTATCTCTCTCTGTGTCTCTCTACTTTCTTTCCTAGTAATCTCTAGAACCCATGTTCAATAAAATGGCATCATATTAGTAAGATTTACAAGTGATCCTTTGATCACATGATTCCTCTTATTGTGTCGACTTATAGGAACATGAAAACCCCAGGATTCTGGTCACCTCCCATTCTAAACTCTTTTGTTTTTACTTTGGTTGGTTTGATGGTTTTTCCACCCATTAATGGTGCCAATGGTACGGGAGTTACTTTTTGGTGTAGTTAGACTTGACCACCGTTTTTAGATAGAACATTTTCGATATTGAAATTGCGATTATTAAGTTCCTCTAGAAGATGTATTGATACTATTCAGATGTAGCTAAACTCATGGACCAAGTTTTGGACATGGTTGGAATTCTTTTTTGTTTTCATGGTGATTTATCTTGGAAGATTGAAGATCTATGATGGAGAATAAATCACCTGCATCTAAATCAAAAACTTCCACCTATACTCTAATCTTATTTACCAGTTAATTCTCTTGAACGAAATGAAAGTATTCATGCGAAGATGCAAAAATTATGACCTTGTTATTGGATTGCGGAGGATCCCAAAAATATGTCTCATTGATTTCATGTGATACATCAAATGAACTGATCATCCATGAATGACTTTGAAAATGTATCAATTGTCCATCTTACAGTGTAATGCTCTCATTTGGATAATGGTACTAAGCCAAATGGTAGATAAATTTCAAGATATATATCTCTGTATCATCCTAGGACTTTGATTATGTATCTTATTTAAGTCCATATCTGCAAGAGCCCAACTTTAGTGTAGTAGCACTCATAGTATCCTAAAAATAAATCTGTAGTTTGCATATGATCAATCCAAGCCACGGTTTCAAAAAATTATATAAAGGCTAAGACGGAAAAAGATATACGATGTTAAACTTCCAAATATAAATTTGCATAGATTACTTCTACAAATTTGATGCAAGCTAGGAATATTATGTATGCCCCTCAAAATGATCCAGTTGGTACAGGACATGCCAAACAAGAAAATTTTCACTTTAATATGCATCAATGTCTTTCAATGATGGATTGACCATGACTGAAAAGCCTTTAAAACATTTCTTTCTAGTTTATTTATTAGTAGATTAAAACAAGGCAACATGCATTTTACTGTTTTCTTTTATTTGATGGACAACAGATCACTTGAAGATAAAGGGGAAAAACAAAAAGGAAAGAAGAAAATCTTGGGGGGTGGGAGTGGTGAGGGTATCAGATTATGTTACACAAAAAGAAAAATACATAAAAAATAAACAAGAACAAAAACAAACAAAGGAAAAGCTCGGCTTTTGAACTGCCTTTTATTGGTATTTATTTGGAGATTATTCAGCCGAATCCCAATATTCGTATCCAAATTTTGGAGACTTGTCAACTGAGTCCCTATATCCTAAGTTTTAGGAGTCAAGTGGATCCGACTATTAGACACATACCTGCACCCAACACTTGTACCCAAGTCCATATAACATAGGTGTCAGAGAGAAAGAGGACAAATCTGTAAGGGAAAGGAATTTCCTATGCACAAAATTAGCCCTCGTACCACATCCAATTTCCAAAGTGCTTCTAAGGGTGTTGGAATGCATGAAGAAACTTTATTCATGCAACAATAAAGCAAAAAAAGTAAATAGATTAGGTGTCATTCGGTGTACATTCTAGGAAATCATTCTGCGGCTTGTAATAAGTTCTAGCCATTAGAATGAACTTTTAGAACAAAAAAAATAAGTAATAGAATTTTATTGTATAAAAAAGGGGGAAGACATAAAGAGAAAGAGAAGACTACAACTAGAGAGAAAGAATGGTGCCAAAAGCATGAAGGCACCACTAAGACTAGAAGATATTAGAATGAGTTCTAGATGATGGATATACAAGTGTTTGGTCAGGTGCCAGAGAAAATGACAACGATGAAATCCCATTCTTACAAACTCACCCTCCACCTCATCTAGTGGGCATTTTGGATTAATAACTCATTCAAAAGACTAGTTATTTGATCTCGTTTAATGAACTAGTATGCCATTTGGAGTTAAGTTTGGGAACTAATTTCAGGGCTTGAAATGAGTTATAATAGTTAGAATAAATTCTAATTGGTAAATGGTCATTTGGTTGCGTGCAGGAGAATGAGTTCTCCCAAAACGAGAACGAGAAGAAGTCCATTCCAATTGAGTCACCCCATACCTCATTTTTAGATTTTAAGAATGAGTTTTGAATTTTCATTATGGCGAACTTGTAAAATAAAGAAATCTTCCATTTTTACAGTGGGAAACTTTTAAATGCATTAAATTGAACCATACTTCATTGCATTTACATTTTGACTAAACTTCTATTGGGTATAGCAACTCTTTTACTATTATGTTAACATGACATTGAAAAATCTTCTAAATTATGCCTCAATTGGCTTTCATTTTTTTATCAAGAACTCATCTTGATCTATTTAGAGAACTAGTTTATGAGATTTTTTTAGTGTGTTTGGTTGATACAAAACCAAAGGAGTTGTTGTACACAAATCAAGTTCGGTCAACATGTAAATGCAAATTGTAGTCAAATTTAACAAAATTTATAAGCTTGCGGCTGCATACACAAGATTCATATAATTACAAGTTTGCCCCGACAAAAATGAAATATCACCTTATTTTACAAGTTTGACATCAAAAAAATTCAAAATTTAAAATTCATTCTCAAAATCAATAAATGGGGGAAAGAATGAGCTTTTATTCATTCTCATTTTGGGATAACCATTTTCCACACCCAACCAAATTCTCATCTATGAAACATAATTCATTCTAACAACTAGAACTTATTCTAAGCCCCAGATGAGTTCTCAAAATTAACTTCAAATAGTACCTTAGCCCTTTAAAGTATATCATAGAATAGTTCTTGAAATGAGCTCCTCATCAAAATGAAATCAAGAAATTTGGTTTGGAATAGCGTCTATAAATAGGTCTGTGCAACAAACAAAAGAAGATCTGAGTTCTTGTGTGTGATTACAATGGTAAGACAACATGTGTGTCATGCTCAAATATTCAAAGAAAGAAGGAGCAAAAGAAATATATACGGCTCAAGAAAGACATATATATGGTGGTAATAAAACTGATAAATGACAAGAAAACAATGTAAAATTCCTAAAATAATAAGAGATTAATCATCCTTTTTTTCTTTAGCCATTAGAAAGCTGCCTGCAAAAGGTCATTTACCCCAAGCACTGCTGGTCAAGGACTATGTAACACGGTCTTTTGGCACCTAGCTCTTGTCAAACAACCATGCAAGCATTATTTCCCAAATAAATAACAATATATGCTAAAGAAAAAAGGCGGAAACAATACCGATGTGACACAACACAAAATCATCTACATTATTATGGAATGATAATTAGACATTGTGAATAAGAATTATACCACAGCTCCTATACACAGTACTGCTTGATACTTTCCCAACTTTCCAAGCCTTTCTGCAGCAACAGGAATTTCAAAGCTACCAGGTACCCATACAACCTGATGAACAATAAAGACAAAAATTTCACAAGGCAGTTTCCATTCAATAATAACAAGAATTGAATGTATATTTATGCTGCACCTATCTAATGGAAGAACTAGAAAATGAAAAATAGTTCTGTTGGTGAGCCACATCTCATATAATCAAAGCCATCCAAATTGCAATCCCTGGCATTCCTAACCAGAAAATATGTTGATTGCACACATTGTCCAACTTTTCCCTATCTATGAAGTGCAGAAGCTAGCTGACCAGTAAGCTTTCTTGTCTGCCATGCACAGGAAGATTTGTAGACATGTTCAAGCAGATGGATAACTCCTTGTATACTAGTTTGGAAGCAATTATCTTCAACATAGAGCCACAGAGAGAGAGAGAGAGAGATGATGATGTAGAAGAATGAGTGATAATTCCTAAAGCCCAGAACGTAAAAATAAATTCATTTTACAGAGTCTTAAATAATTATGTTTGTGTGTATGTGTGCTTGCAAAGAGAACTAGAGAGAGGAGATAAAGAGGCTATCAAGCTTCCCTTTGCCCCCCACCCCCACCCACCAAAAACCAAAGAGTTCACGTATAACACAGTATCAACACTGCATAAATTTTGATAGAAGCAAAAAGAAATAAATGTGAGCATCAAAAGCACTTGAGCAATAAACGAAATTAGACAGTTTTGATTCCAAAAACCAGGATTAAGGTTCATCAAATATTCAGAAACATCTAAGAAATTTAGATAGATGTATGCATACATCACCACCCTACCACCGCCCCATCACCCAAACACACACACACACATATTCATATATGTGTCTGCATGTATCTGTGTGCATGCGCACTTGCACAAAAGAGATAAAGAGCATAAATTAATCTACAAATAAATTCTTTAAACAACCATTAACCCTTTATCCATCTTTCCCTCTCACACAAGAAAACCATCACACGAACAAAACGAAAAAAGAAAAAAACCTTTTTCCCTCACCCTTCCACCGTATTCCATGCATATCACATCTTAAAATATGATCCTCAAGCATTCTTAGCAGTTTAGATATATCTTTCATTGTAATTCTGACACCTTCAGCAAATTAATTACTCTGAAAACCATAAAGTGACATGCAACTAATAAACTTAATTAAGGTCGGTCTCATACATGATTAAATCTAAGATAATGAAAACCTTACACAAGCGTTGACATAAAAATCTAGCATAGCAAAAGAAATTACATACATCAATGTCTTCCTCTCTGACTGAATATCTCTTGAAAGTTTCCAAAGCTCCCTCCAACAGCAGTTTAGTCACTAGTTCATTAAACCTCCCTACAACCTTTGTAAACAAAATAGTTCCCGATGAATTACAATTACTGATTAAAAAGCACATCACAGCAAGAAACAAATTATAATACAAAATACAGCAAATAACATCCAGCTGGGACTCAGTAGTTTTAAATCATGCCCAATCCATAACGATAAACTTATAAATCATAACCCAATGTAAGTCCCACCAAAGCATAGTCCTAAGAGGGGGCTGGTGAAAGACCTAACTTATGGCATTTTAGTGAAAAGTGGTTATGCTGTAGACTCAACCCTGTAATTTACATTGGAAAACCGAAGCGTTAATCTTCACACCAGATGACAGTCCTTATCTACCTTCATGTAGACCCATAAAATTTAAAAACAAAAAAAATATAAATAATAAATCCTAAAAACTAACAACTTCAAGCAATACTAAACTGGACAAAGAAAGAGTTAAAACAAGGCAAAATATCATCCCATCATAATTTGTGAATATTGTCTATGACGGAAATTCACCTCTCTTTTTATCTAACACATGAAGTCAACAACAATAACTAGAAATTGTACTAAGCAAACCAAAACCAGTAAAAAAGAAACTGATTTAACGAATCAAATCCGTTTTCATTCAATTTAAGGCACTTGAATACCCACCAACCAAAAGAAAAAAAAAAACTTAAGAAAAATTAGTAATAATAATAAAAATAATGAGTACTTGCAACAACCTCAGTACTAAGTATCTGACAAATTCCCCCAAAAAATTAAACATCTATGCGGCAGTAAATAACTAAAACACATAATAGGACAGGAACTCCAACATTTATCTTCTAAAAAGGACAAACTTATCAAGCTCTATAATCCTAAACTTGAACTTTGAATTCACATGGAGAACATGTGAAAGCAACACTACTATTGCTTCAGATGTCTCAGAGGACAAAAGGAGGCAGCTAAATTAAAAGATAGCAATCGAATTTTTTGGCAAATATACTGTTGCCAAATTTGGGTCAATCAAAACAAAATCAAATCTTTCATATTTGGCAACATAAGAAGAAGATGAGTTGTAGAATATTCTCATATTTGTATTGATTGATTTAAATAGTGGAGAGCCTGTGATTTCCCAGCAAGAAAAAAGAGGGGATCACATTCATGGATGTATAATATAGCCGGGAAAGGTAAAAACTAGTAGCAAACAGATTGTGATAGAAAGAGAAGTGTAGGATTAAGGTAGGAACATAAAACAGCCTAGGGCTTGAAGAGTTCTTGAGAAAAACTCAGATCTGTAGTTTCTGTAAAATCAATAATAATAATGGCTACTACAGCAACTAAAAGAGGCTATTTATAATAGCCTTTAACAACCCTACAATTAGTGTTGGTTCCTGTATCCTCACTTACGACCTACAAAGGGTAAGGATTCTGAGAGCAACATAGCAGCTCAAGCTACTACTGATTCCCAGATTTCCTTGGACACAATTGCTCAGCTCTTGCAGAAGCTTGTTCAGTCAACCCATACCACACAGGAAGCCTCTTCCTCTATGGTTCATGATTCTGGTAATACTTTAGCCCTTCTTTCATCAAAAAATTCTACATGGGTTGTTGATTCGGGTGCAACCGATCACATGTGTAATAATCCTGAGATTTTAACCAATCTTCACAATGTCTCTCACTCTATCTCCATTGCAAATGGAACCCAAGTTCCCATCCAAGGAGTTGGAAAGACTCAATTTTTTTCATCCACTTCTGATGCTTTACATATTCCATCATTCTCATCCAATTTACTCTCTGTTAGTAAAATAACTAGAGAACTAAATTGTGACGTTATTTTCTCTCCACATTCTATGATTTTTCAGGAAAGGACCACGGGGATGAAGATTGGTGAAGGACAATTGAGTCATGGGCTGTACAATGTTGATTTGCAAAGTATGGCCATAAATGTGAGAGCAAAGGACATTTCCTCATTGTGGCACAAAAGATTGGGGCATCCATCAAACCAAGTACTTAAAGTTCTGATTCCTAATTCTTTGGTAGACTCAAATAGCTATGAGACATGTCATTTTTCTAAACATCACAGATTACCTTTTCCTCATAGCTTTCATATTTCTGAAAATCTTTTTGATTTGGTTCATTCAGACTTGTGGGGTCAAGCCCCAACCAAATCTAGGGATAGATATAGATACTTTATCACTTTCATAGATGATAAATCTCGTGCTACATAGTTTATCTTTTGAAATTTAAAAGTGATGCTCTTACTGCCTCTCAAGATTTTTGTCATATGGTCTCTACCCAATATGGTGCCAAAATTAAGGTCTTAAGGACTGATAATGGTCGTGAATATGATAATAAGCCCTTTTCTGATTATCTCAAGAATCTAGGCATTATACACCAAACATCATGTGTTGGAACACGTCAGCAAAATGGGGTTGCTGAACGTAAAAACAGGCACTTTCTTGAGGTCATTAGATCACTTCTATTTCAAATGAATCTTCCAAAAAGCTACTGGTCTGATGCTGTATTTTTCTATTTTTTTTTTTATAAGTGATGAAATTTCATTAATAAGGGGGAAAAGAAAGTACATAGATAAAGAAAATAAGCCAAAAGAAGCCTAAACTGAGGACAACAATGCCCCAGTCCAAGCACCAACACAAACACAAACACACTCTAAGTATCCATACAAGAAGAGAGGTCACCAAAAACTAGAGAGGTGCTAGATGCCCCAATCTTAGCTAAACTATCTACAAAGTCATTAGTTGCCCTTAATACGTGTTTGAATGAGACGTTCAAACTCCGTGCCAAAAAACAAGCAAGTCTAATCTGATCCAAGTATCTCCACGGTCCTGACACCTCTCTAGTCATCCATCCCACTACGTTGGCAGCATCCCCTTCAATGACCACGTCCCGTAGTCCCATGGTATGAATGTAACGAATGCCTGTAATAAGTGCAAGTAACTCCGCCCTTGTGGAATCCGCTACTCCAATAGGTCCACGGTATGCAGCAATGACATTACAATGATGATCCCTGAAAACCCCTCCAACACCTGCTGCTCCGGGATTCCCCAATGAACACCCATCAAAATTTAACTTGATACTCCCTTCTGATGGAGGAATCCAAGCACAATGAGGTAGTACCACAAATGGTGAAGAAAAACACACTGTAGCCCAACTCCTCCCAATATCAATACCAGAAAAGCGTTGAAATTGCGGGTATCTAGAAGTCCACAAACCAACTGAAATCCTGATTGCTTCAATCACCAAGTTTATAGAGGATTTCTTATCTTCAAATATTTTACTATTTCTATCCTTCCATATAAACCAAAATACTGCATGAAACAACATTCTGTACATTATTTTACCCCTTTTCCCGATACCTGGGAATCTCCATTGATTGATTAAATCAATAGCCTTCCCTGGCATAGCCCAACTAACTCCAATGTCCCTGATAAAACAACACCATATCGCTCCAGCAAAAGGGCAGTGAATAAATAGATGATCTATAGACTCTCCTTGCCTCATATGTAAGATACAAACATTAGGCAATAAAGATACCCATTTCCGTCTATTTTGGAGGTGGTCAGCAGTATTTATTTTATAGAGAAGAGTGGTCCACACAAAAGCTTTGATCTTAGGAGGAATAAGAGGCTTCCAAAGAGAGGAGCAAGGCAACGAGCAAGGAGATAAGGGGGCATCGTTCCTACACAAATGAAAGAAGGACCTACAGGAGAAAGAACTAGAAGCCTCAGGACACCAAATACGAGAATCCTGGACACCCGAATCAATAATAACATCTTTGAGGGATTCCAACAGCAATGACAATTCTAACAATTCAGAATCCCGCAACTCTCTTCTGAAAGGGAGATGCCAATCAATACCAGTGGAAGAAAGGGCAATGACATCACAAACAACAGCATCCAGGACAGAAACAACACTGAAAAGACTAGGGAACTAAAAGGAAAGGGCCGCGGGGCCCCACCAAATGTCATGCCAAAACAAAATAGAGGAGCCAGATCCCACCGAAAAACGACTATGAGCTTGAAAAATAGAATATAGAGGTACGATACTCTTCCAGATACTGAGAGCAGAAGTGCGAGACACACCTCTAACATCCCACCCATTTTGTGCAAGACCATACTTTGACCCAATAACTTGACGCCATAGACTAGTCCTCTCATTGTTGAAACGCCAAAGCCACTTAGCAATTAGAGAGGAATTCCGAGCGTGAAGATTTCCTAAGTCAATCCCTCCATTTTCCTTACTCATGCACACGACCTTCCACTTGACCAAGTGATCCTTCTTTACACCCCCACCTTCCCATAAAAAGTCTCTTTGAAGCTTCTCAATGATACTCACCACCCTCATGGGCATCCTAAACATAGACATAAAATACACCGGCAAATTTGAGAGGGCCGACTTAATAAGGGTTATCCTCCCCCCAAAGGATAAATAATTCCTTTTCCAATTGGCCAAACACTTTTCCACCCTCTCAATAACAGGCTCCCAAAAAGAAACAGATCTAAAGACACCCCCTAGGGGCAACCCTAAATACGATAAAGGCAACGACCCAAACGAAAAGCCAAATCTACTTGCTAACTCACCTATTATCTGAGCGTTCATGTTCAAACCTATCACCTGACTTTTTTGCATATTAATTCTTAAACCCGAGATCAACTCAAATGCTTTTAAGATACTCCTCAAAGCATCCACCTGATCTGAATTCTCCTCCAGGAACACTATAATATCATCTGCAAATTGAAGGTAGGAAACATGAACACTTGCTGTTCCTACCCGGAACCCATTAATCAGCCCTCTATCATGCGCCACTCTAAAGAACCAACTCAAAACATCTCCAATCAAGGTAAAAAGGAAAGGGGAAACGGGGTCACCCTGACGAAGACCTCTAGAGGAGGGAAAAAGCCCTACCACTGAGCCATTTAAAAGGAAGGAGAACTGAACTTTACTCACACAACCCTTTATCCATTTCCTCCATCTATTCCCAAACCCTTTCCATTGTAATACAGAATCAAGGAAACCCCAATCTACCCTATCATAAGCCTTTTCTAAATCCAACTTACAAATCAAATCGGCCTCCCTAGATCACCTCTGAGAATCAATGCACTCATTAGCTATCATCACACAATCCAAAATTTGCTGACCTTGAACAAAAGCACATTGGTTAGGGGCCACCAATCCCGGAATAACTTTCTTAATGCGATTTGTTATACAAGATAAACACAGCGGATCTAATCCAAAGAAGATGGAAAGAGTGCGCTTTATCCCCACATGTGTGCTTCATGTGTATGGAACAAGGAGAGAGTATTGATCATCTTTTCCTGCACTGTCGTTTCGCCGGCATTAATGGAGACGGTTGTTTGACTTGATCGATGTTTCTTGGGTGCTACCTAATACTTTGGTGGCATGTTTTAATCAGTGGAGAATCACAAGCTTGGGTAGAAGGGGCAAGTTGTTATATGATATGATGTTCCATGCAGTTGTCTGGATCATTTGGTTGAAGTGTAACAACAGGATCTTTAGGGATATCAGGCTATTAGTGGACCAGGTTTTTAATGCTACGATGATTGCTGTAGCATCGTGGGCTTAGGTCCTTCCGGAATTTCGGAAGTTATGGCCTACAGAGATCGTAAAGGAGTGGAAGAAGTGGTGTTTTTCGTCTCTTTGTGTGGAGGATGGCCTGGCGAGAGGGAGGATACTTGATATGAGCTAGGAGAGGAGAGCAGAAGGGTGCTATGGTGGTGGTCTAAAGTTGAACGGCTTGTTCAACTTTGTTGTTAGGAGCTTTGGGATGGTGTTTTTTGGGGGATGAATTGTATAGTGGGCTGACAGGGGTGCTGTTTTTTTGGGCAAATTGGAGGGTTGTCAGGTTTTTGTAGAGTGATCTTTTGATTTTACAAGTGTATACTCCATACTCTATACTCCATACTTATACATCCATATAATATATCTCTCACACTATTATTCATCAAAAAAAAAATGCGATTTGACAAGACCTTAGCAATAATCTTATATAGACTAGTGGTCAAACTGATTGGTCTATAATCTTTAATCTCCAAAACCCCTGCCCTCTTTGGGATCAAAGCTAAGAAGGTCGCATTTGTGCCTTTATTAATGATACCAAATGAAAAAAATTCATGAAACACTTGCATCAAAAGGCCTTTAATAGTATTCCAATTCTTTTGGAAGAAAGCCAAAAAAAAACCATCGGGGCCAGGGGACTTATTTCCATCCATCTCCTTTACTGCCCTTTCCACCTCCTCTTCATCAAACGATCTTTCCACCCATTCCGCTGTTTCTCTATCCAACCTATATTCGCTCTCCTCCAAGAAAAATTTGAACTCTTGATCTGCCTTATAAAGATTGGAATAAAAATCCGTAAGGCCATGAAGGATCTCCCCCGCTTCCTCAGTTTCCGTACCATCAATCACCACTTTTGATATGTTATTTTTCACTCTACAACCTAACGCAATTTTATGAAAGAACTTAGTATTTTCATCCCCCTCCTTGATCCATGTCATTCTCGATTTCTGTCTCCATGATATTTCCTCCATCTTAAGTACCTCCATGTACTCAGATTTTACCTCTTGCCTCCTACCTCTATCCACTTCATAAAAAGACCCCTCTTCTTCCTTCCTATCCAAATCTCCCAAAACTTTTAGACACATTTTCTTCCTCTCCACCAAACTACCAAAACATTCCTTATTCCATTGTTTTAGCTTTGTTTTGACTCCTCGAAGACTTCTCATGAACCGAAAACCCGCCCATCCCTGACTTCTCACAGCAGCTTCCATCCACCAATCCTTTATTAGCTGAGCAAAATTAGGATACTATAGCCACATATTTTCAAATCTAAAAGGGAATGGCCCTCTTGATCCCTCCTCACTGGCCAACAACAGAGGATGATGGTCCGAAATAGGTCTAGGCAAAGTGGGCTGAATCATAGTCTGAAAATGGGTATCCCATGCATTGGATGATAAAGCTCTATCGATTCTAGAACATAAAGGGGGGACCTGAAAATTAGACCACGTGAATTGACCTCCATTCAATGGGTAATCAATAAGATCATTATTCTGAATCCAATTTGAAAAATTACGCATACTCCTAGTAACCCTCATCCTCTCATTGCATTTTTCGTGAGAAAAACGAATAACATTAAAATCCCCCATAATAAGCCACGATATATCTACCCCAAGATATACCCCTTCTAACTCATTCCAAAACAGCCCCCTACCTCTAGCACAAGAAGGACCATAAACCCCTATGAACCACAACTCAAAATGATCGCTCAATGATGTGAATTTAATAGAGAGAGTATATACCCCCACTTTTCTCTCCTCTTTCCTAACACTGAAAGTATTCCACATGACCAGAATTCCGCCCGTAGACCCCACTAACGGGAGGAACTCCCAGTCCTTATCCCTATCCTCCCATAGATCTCTCACAAGTTGCCTCTCAATAGACTCCTTTTTAGTTTCTTGCACAACAAAGATATCAAGCCTAACTCCAAGACATATATCTTTTATTGCTCTTCTTTTGCTATCACAACCCAAACCCCTAATATTCCAAGATACTATCTTCATTGGGAAACCAAACTCTTTGCCTCAGACCTCTCCCTACTTCTTTGCAGCACTCTCCGCAGAGAGACACTTTCACCTTTAACTGTCTCCACTCTATCAACAACTAAATTCGCAAAATTCTCAATCCTTTCCCACATAGCCTCTTCTTCTCGGTTTTTTACCCCTCCTCTGACAGTTCCCCTACCACCCCTTCTAACTCCTTGCTCACAATACAGCCCCCCATAAAACTACTCATCAAGGCTTCTGGTGTTTCAGCAATAAGTGGAGAATCCACAGGGACGTCGTGACCAAACCAAGAACAATCTACCAATAATGGAGAGGAAGAAAAAGGAGACTTAGCACAAGCAATCGTACCTGGATGAAAACACGACTAGACGCAAGGGAGGGAGAAAGAAACTGTTTGAATGAGCAACCCGCAACAAGATTTTCTAAGATCGCAACTTCACTTTTGCTACCATTGGCTTTCCACTTACCGCATTTCACCTCTGCCATAGGCTGAAAAGTACCTGCACCGCCTAAACATCTAACCCCAGGTAAACCGACAGGGAGCAACTCCTCCACCAATGTCGCCAAACGTTGCTGACTTTGATAGCACCTTTCTTCTTCACCCACCATTTGGTTTTGTCTACGTCTTGAGTAACGAAGCACTTGAAGGGTGGATCGACTTGCTTCTTTTGATTTCAAGGTCTCAACAATATCGTCAACCATCTCAGTCAGAAGCTGTATTGACAAGCTGCTATTTGATAAATAGGCTTCCTACTAGGGTGCTTAAAAATAAGTCACCATTGGAGATTTTGAAAGGTCGAGAGCAAGGTTTAAAAACTTGGTATCGGGTTTGGTGTCGGTCCAGCCTGATACCGAGTTGTATCGGCCGATACAGAGAAGTATCAGCCAATACTTTCGGAAAAAACCCCAAGTATCGGGTTTATACTTGGTATCGCCTACGTATTAAAACCTTGGTTGAGAGATAAACCTTGCCCGTCTTCGAAATTTTGGTTGTAGCTGTTTTGTACACTTACAGAATAGTGGAAAACTAGATCATCATGCCACCAAGTGTGTCTTTGTTGGATATTCATCAACAAAGAAAAGATATAAACGTTATGACCCAATAACAAATAAATTATACACCTCTAGGGATGTATCCTTTTTTGAAAATGAAACTTTTTTCAAAAGGTCCTCTGCTCAAACTCACAAACATCATATCCAGGGGGAGATTAATGATAAAACTCTTCCTTTACCAGCTACTGGTGGAAATGAGATAGAGCAAACTGATACTTTTGAAGATCTACCAACTACAGAATAAGGTTCTGCATAAAATATTGACGACCCCGTGGCCCCACCTGATCAAAATCCTCTCCGCAGGTCATCTCGTATTCCACAATCTTCCTCTCATCTTCGAGATTTCTATACATATCACACTGTGCCATTTCCTATTCAAGATTACATTTGTTATGATAACATTAGTCCATCTCATTTTGCTTTCTTAAGTGCTGTTGAAAATCATACTGAGCCATCCAACTTTCTTGAGGCTAGTAGGCATCCTGTGTGGCAAAGGGCAATCGATGAAGAACTTCAAGCTCTCAAAAAGAACCAAACTTAGGACATTGTCCAACTACCAGAAGGAAAACATCCAGTGGGTTGTAAATGGGTTTACAAGGTCAAATACAACAGTGATGGTTCTGTTGAAAGGTATAAAGCTAGACTTGTTGCTAAGGGATTCACTCAAACTTATGGTGTTGACTACAAAGAAACTTTTGCCCTTGTTGTTAAATGAATACTGTTAGAGTTTTATTATCTGTTGCTGTTAATTATGGATGGCCCGTGTTCCAAATGGATGTTAAAAATGCCATGATCTTGAGGAAGAAGCCTAAATGAAACTTCCGCTAGGCCATTGCCATGAATCTCAAAAGGGATTAGTATGCAAACTGAAAAAGTCCCTATATGGCCTTAAACAATCACCTCGAGCTTGGTATGCTAAGCTTAGCATGGCTCTCAATACTTTGGGATTTAAAAGAAGCGAAGATGATTCATCAATGTTTACACAGAAAAATGAGTTAGGAACTATTGTTGTTCTCATTTATGCAGATGATATAGTCATCACAGGAAATAATGAGGTTGGAATTTCAAACCTTAAGAAAAATCTCAACAAAAAATTTGATATTAAAGACCTGGGCAAATTAAAGTACTTTTTAGGTATTGAGGTGGGCCATTCAAACAAGGGTCTTTTTCTTTCCCAAAGGAAGTACACCCTTGATCTATTGAAAGAAATTGGAAAGTTAGGGGCAAAGCCAGCCGGTACTCCCATTGATTATCAACAAAAATTTGGTATTAATGAGAAGAAACCCTTGGAAAATATAGGCATGTTTCAAAGGATGGTTGAGCTTCTTATTTAGCTCACAATTACAAGACCAGATAATACATATGCTGTTAGCTTTGTTAGCAAGTTTATGCATGCACCCAAGACAGGATATCTGGAGTTGTAAACCATATACTACGGTATTTTAAGTCCTCTCCAGGAAAGGGAATTTGGATGAAGAAAAATGGGCATACTGAAATTAAAGGATATACAGATTCAGACTAGGCAGGAGACCCACTTGATCGGAGATCAACTACAGGATATTGCACCTTTGTTGGAGGAAATCTAGTGACTTGGAAAAGCAAGAAGCAGAACGTGGTTGCTCGTTCTAGTGCTGAAGCAAAATATAGAACAATGGCCTCAACTACTAGTGAGTTCATATGGTTGTGACATCTACTTCAAGACTTAGGTTTTAAGCCTAAGACACCAATTAACATGTATTGTGACAACCAAGCAATCATGCACATTGCATCCGATCCAATGTTTCATAAAAGAACCAAACACATAGAGGCTAATTGTCACTTTGTTCGAGAGAAGATTCAAGCAAAGGTCATTGAGACTCCTTATGTACAAAGTAAGGATCAACTTGCTGATATATTTACTAAAGCTACAGAGAAGGGGCATTTCCAGCAGATATAATCCAAGTTGGGCTCCATTGATATATACGCTCCAACTTGAGGGGGAGTGTTGGCAAATATACTGTTGCCAAATTTGGGTCAATCAAAACAAAATCAAATCTTTCATATTTGGCAACATAAGAAGAAGATGAGTTGTAGAATATTCTTATATTTGTATTGATTGATTTAAATAGTGGAGAGCCTGTGATTTCCGAGCAAGAAAAAAGAAGGGATCACATTCGTGGATGTAGGTTGGTTTCAACCAAACCACGTTAAATCCTTCTGTCTCTGTGTGTTCCTTTTTGTTTGTGTGTGTGTGTGCAGAAATCAACAGAATTTAAGCCGAGAATTTCTAGACCACTCACCACAGCGAAGCGAAGACCCTCTGTTTTGGTCAACGAACCCATCAGATGTCGAACGCCAGATGTCTGAGCAAACGAAGAACGATCCTTCTGCACGAATGCCATGTTGAGTGAAGACCCTGAAATTGAATGAAACAAAAAATTCCCATGAATTGGAAGAAAAATTGAGAAACAGGGATAGATAAAGAGGTGTTCAAGTACCTAAATTAAAGTAGAATGAGGATTAAAACTTACATCGAATTGAAGATGAAAATGAGACCCATGCGTTAGGAGAATACCCAGATTGAGGAACAATCATTCGAGGCTGTTTAGTATCCGAAAGAAAGTGCTGGCGCGAAAGATGCATCTCGGTCACAGTGAAAGAAGCCATGCCGCCTGCAGCACCTACAGACCTACAGCGCTTTGCAGGTTAATTTAGGCATCGTTTGGTAGGGTTTCTGGTTTCTGAATTGTGGATTGTAATATTCCTATTGTTGATTTTTCAAATCCAAAATCCTGTTTGTATAACAAATTTTAGAATTTGATTTCGACAATTAAAATCAAGAATCCTCTTTGGATACCCAGTTTCTTAAGGCAACGGTTTTAGCCGTTTTACACTAGTTTCCAAGAAGGTAAGAGTATGCCCCGCCTCTTCAAACTCCGAGATCGAAGTCTTTTCGGTTCATGGCGGCGGCGCATTTGCAGGGGGAGAGTTGGTGAGCGTTTTGAAGTGTATTAAGGTATTGAGAGAAGTTGGTGGCAACCACCACCCGAGCTTGCTGGTTCTGGCGTTAAAGGCTTGGCTGGGTTGAGGAGGTAAAGTGAAGCAGAGAAGGAGCTTAGAGGCATGGTTGTAAATAAACGGTTCCGGAGGGCATATGGGTGTTGGAGGTGGAGGCATATTTTGAGGCAGCCAGAGCGGTTAGAGCCGAGACAAAAAAAAAAAAAAGGACCATTTTTGGGGCTTTCGGGGAGATGCCGCGTCAGTGCCGGAGTAGCCATTAGGGTAGCCCACAAGATCGTCTGTGACGGCAACCTTGAAAGGTCACACGAAAGAGAGAGGGGGACAGGGAAAGGGAGCGGGAGCGGGAGGAGGAGACGAAGAAGAGAGAGGAGTGGGAGCGGGAGGAAGGGAGAGGGAAAGAGAGAGAAAGGAGAGGGAGCGGAGGGAGGGAAGGGGAGAGGGAGAAGGAGAGGGAAAGGGAGCGGGAGGGAGAGAGAGGTAGCGGGAGAGGGAGAGGGGTATTGGAAGAGGAGAGAGAGAGAGAGAGAGGAGAGGAGTACCTGTTGCAGCAGCTCCAAGGGGAAGGTGACGAGATTGACGATGGAAAGAACGTTGGGGTCGGGTTGAGTAAAAACCGCCTTCAATCCCGATTTTGATGTTTACACGGTAATGAAGCAAAATCTTTAGAAACCATATTTTTATGGATCGGGGTTTTTGACTTGATTCTAACATATACCATAACATATACCATATTTTTATGGATCGGAGTTTTTAACTTGATTCTAACATGTGATTGTAGAATCTAATACCAAAATTTAGAACCGGCAACAGGTCGGGTTGGACAGAATTGAGCCGGGTCCAAGCCGTTTATTATTTTTTAATTTTTCAAAAAATAAGATTAAAATAAGGTTAAGAGGTTAATTGGATCGGGTTATACTGGGTTGGGGGATTGAATGGGTCAGGACAAGACACTTTTACCACTTTTTTTTAACTCGGGTTGCCGGGTCATAATCGGGTTGACCCGATTACTGGTGGGTTGGGGTTCCAACCCAATTAATAAACGGATCAATCCAAACCTGTCTATCATTGTATACTTCACAGAAAAATTAAGATTCACAATTCAATATTTGTGTCTTACCCACATATTTCTTGATGTTAGGTTCTTACCATTCCTAAATTTTATATATATATATATATATATATATATATCTAACAATCGAATCTTAAGTCAGTTTTTTTTCATGATATTGCTTTATCTAAAGCTCTAGCCAAGTTAATCAATTTTCCCTTTTTTATTTTGGTATAAATTATTTGCTACAATGGGGTCTACCTTAATATATAGTATAGATGTAGATAAGAGATAATATATTACCTATACTATTAGGCTAAACGCAAAAAGTTCACTTCTATTTAAAACATGTAGCAACTGTAATGTTACAGCTTAATGAGGGTTACTTACTTCAAGTCAAGCCTTATGCCTACAGAATATCTAAGATGAACTTGTTTATTGTGCGCCAAGATTTGCTGTGGGAAGATAGATAGTATATCTAAAAGTCCAAATAGGAATATATAGAACTGAAAATAGATTTATGATTTTTGTCTAAACTATAGAACCGAAAATAGATGTATGTGTTTCCTTGAAGATAAGTCACAATATTTGATGGTTAGCAATGGTTTGGTGAACTGAGCAAGTAATTATGGAATAATTTTATGCAAAGCAACAAGGGAAGTTGATTTACTTAATAACAAATCAAATATAAAGTCAGATTTGGGATTTCAATGTGATGCCAAGTATTGGTGCCACTAATTTAACGGTTTTATGCCTAAAGCATAA
The DNA here is from genome assembly GCA_947561395.2 of Buxus sempervirens. Lineage (NCBI taxonomy): Eukaryota > Viridiplantae > Streptophyta > Magnoliopsida > Buxales > Buxaceae > Buxus > Buxus sempervirens. The sequence goes on from OX387195.1 coordinate 1,444,252, forward strand.
AAAGGAGATCATAATGTTGTACATTTCAAATCATTAACAAATTTGACTATGGAAGTTCTAAGCAATTCAACACTACATAGAGAATTTGTCAAACAGGTAGCAAACAGAATTCATTCATCACAAAAATAAAGAATATCTTAAACACATTGTAAAAGATATCAAGCTAACACAAAGAAATTATAAAGAGGATAAACAAGGAAAACATATTTTGTACAACGACTAACATTTGAAAGGACTAACAAACCCATGAAAAGCTGTTTAAAACTACATAAATAAATTAAACTAATGTTGTTGACATCAATTGCTACATAATCATCAAGATTTGTTTGTGGTCCTCTCTCATCACCCTTCTTGCGCGTCTTGCATTTGCAAAATAAAATAATTTAATGTTGTTGACATTTCAAAGAAAAAAATGTTCAAAACTACATAGGGAATGCAAAATCCAATTCCCACATCATAAAATAATTGTATCATAGGTAAATTACTGGGAAGAAGAAAAGATTTATGGAGAAGAATACAACTGAAACTAGAAATCAATCTTAGAGAAAGAAAAAATGTATTCAAAACACTTTTTTAAAGAATACAGACAAATTGAAACATTCACCTTTCCTAGAAGCCTTCTAAAAAATACAGAATATTTAATATTCAAATATGAAGTTGGGATCCTCATTGTGAAAAAAAAGGTGATAGTTTTGCTAAAAATTCCATTAAAGGTAAGATATCATCAGTCCTCACTCCTACACAATCGGCTGACATGTAATTGGAAATGAAGTTGTGGCAAAAGCTCTCTCAACAATATCCATCACATCATATGACACCTAAAAATATTGATGCAAAGAACCATGCTAAAAAAAAAGAGATACCATAGAATATTAACTTTCTTGGTCATTTCCTGATAATAAATGAAGTTATATTTAAAATTAATATCTTCATTATTTATATTTTACCTATAAAATATGGTAAAAACTTGCACCATTATATTCTAAGGCACTTATAAAAACACATTTAAGTTTTTTTCATGTTTTTTGAATGAGAGTACAATATAATTTAGATATTCTAAATCAGATATTAAAAAATATATAATGAAGTTTTTTTAATATCAAATTGGAGCCATGGGAATTGAAAAAAAAACTTATCAAATGAATAGCAATAGAAATGAAAATATAAAAAAAAAAATTTCTCAACAGTATCAATGAAAATAAATATTGCCTGAGTGTTACAATTGGTTTTTTTATTATGGTTTATCACACTTATTAACTCATAACTCTTCGTTAAGTTAATTAAGCTTTTTTCTTCACATTGATATTGTTGAACTTGAAACTATGTTAGGTGTCAATGACATTAAGATGAAGAGTAAAAGAAAAAATTAAGCTAAAGTAATCAAACCTAACAAATTATGCATAAAAATGGGATGCTTCCAACAATAAATCAAATTAGAATCCGGCTATATCATGCATTAACATTCAATTAGCAAAATAGAAATACAAATCCATTAATCTTTTTCAACAAAACTCCATTCCAAGACAAATTTGGTATGGGCTTTACAATAATGTGGTCTGGTTCAACCATCAGTATATAATTGTGTCAAAGTTAGACATTCAAATATTTGTAAGATTCAATCTACCAGAATAAAGAAAATGACAAAGAAACCAACTTGCATTAGAATGTTGCGGCCAAGAATGATTTTAGAAGAAAATAGAGAAAGAGCTTCCAGACACCACGAAAAGAATGGAGAAGATTCAGTAATCTCTGCCAAGCCTGCTCAAGACCAAATGAATGGTATTAATAATTTTTTATGGAGTCAATAGTTTTTCCTCTACTTTCTCCCCAACCACAGTTCAGAGATCTCTCCTTTAATAAAAATGGTTTTTATCCATACTTTCTGACACTTTAAGTAGGGCTTGCAAACACACCCCAGAAGAAGATAATTGTAAAATCCAGGATTTTCCTAAAATAAAGTAAATTAAATAAGCCTAAACATTGAGAAGTTAAGATTTAATTTAGGTATTGGAAGAATAATATTATGATCCAAAGAGATATTAGTAATTAAATAAATAAACAATAATTTTGAGTAATTAGGAATTTAAATAGTGGCTTCATTTAAATAGGAAAGAACAAGGTTGATTTGGATAAATTGGGAGAGTAAAGAATTGGAGAAGATAGGTATTAATCCAAGTGCATTATATGGTTAAGATTGATGTGAGGAATAAAGAGGAGAATTTTTTGAAAAAGATTCAAAGGTTAAATATGGAATTTCAAGGAAAGGGTATTTTAGTCATTTTCCAATTAGCCAAATTAATATATTGAGTAAGTAAATAATTATTAGACTTTAAATATTTAACTAGACTTAATTTGGGTTAGGTTTGAATTTAAATAGCAAATTATGGCTTAAAAGTAGGAAAAATGGTATATTGGTGATTATGGTTGATAAGGAGCCTTAAATTTGAGGATAAGAGAAGCTTTGGGGTGTTTTAGTAATATTTTAAAATAGGAAATTAAATTAGCACGAAAATAAATTAAAATAAATCCTTCTTTTGTATGAGATACTTAAAAGAGGAATTAGAAGGAAGGTTAAGATAGGAAGGTTTCCAATTAAGAGTGGGAATCCTATTTAGAAGGCCGGACTCCTAAACCTATTAGGACTTCTAATTAAGAGAGCTTATAAAAGGGAAGGTTTAGGGTTTTTAGCAAATCAAAAATAAGGAGGAAAGAAAGGGAAATTCATGTTTGGGCTTGGGAGAATAAAGGGGAGAAGAGTATGAGAGAAAAGAGAGGGAAGAAAAGAAAAGTGAGGTGCTGCAGAGGTCCGACCAGCATACTTTGAACGACGATCCCCAGAGATCCAGTCGTTGGATTGTCATGAAATTTGGAGGTTATGATCTATACATGAGATAATTTAATCTGAACGATGGAGATTGGATTTTGGAGGAGTCTAAGATGGTGCGAATTAACCCAGAAGTTGGTGGAAAATCAGATTTTGAAAGAAAAAGGAGCTGCAAAGATGGCCGACTAGCCAACTTTGAACAAAGAGATAGGAAGATCCAACTGTTGGAATGGGCTGACATTTTAGGGTTTTGTTCTACTCATGGTAGACTTCAAACTAAACGGTGGAGATCTAAATTGGAGAAGTTTAGAGGGGTGTAGTCGAGCTCCAAAAGCAAGCACAGAAGAAGTTTTGAAAAATCTGGGTTCATCAAAAAGACAAGTAGCAAACACTTGAAACTGGAGGAACTGCATATTTTCTTGTGTTTTTTATGTTTGATCGTATTGGTTTTTAAGTTGGATTTCATTGGAAAACAAAAATGGTGACGGCGAAAAATAAATGTCAAAAACAGAGTTATATATGTAAAACAAAAAAAAGGAAAGCCATGTGGATTGGCCCACTAAACTTTTGATTTTAAAGAAAGCCTCCATGAAAGGGTAACTCTACAAGATAGCAATATGACTTTCCCAACAAACACACATTCATCATATCTTGTAAGAACCCATGAATAATGTTAATATGAGTGAGAGATTCATTAAAAATCTCCAAAAAAACAGGTGCCTAAATTTCCACAATGTTACCACTGTGAAAAGCATATTACTTGGTAATAGTTCAGCCTCTTTTCTGTGGTGATACTTTGACTTTAAACATGGCTAAATCAACATGAGCCAACATGATTCCAACACCGCTGACATCCTGTGGAGTCAAACTACAAAACAACCTTCAATCACCACGACTGGTGTGATATATACCAATAGCAACACATCAAGTACCAATATTTCAAATTCCAACATGACTTTGAAGGCCCTATTTCCATTCTAAGTTTAGATAGAGAAAATGCCAGTTTGCAAAGTAAGGCAAATCATGAATTTTCAATGCTTTTAACTCCTTCAAATTTCACCAAAACACTTTCGCAAATCAAATACTTATTCATAGTTCATAAGGGGAAAAAATTCTAACGCTGTAATGCTCTAGTCGTACCAGTTTGCACTATAAAGCTCGCTTCACCAGAGGCTTAGGATACCACTCCAGATCAGATACGACATGCCCATTAAAAAGCGAGATTAAACCCAAAGCAAATAGCAGCAATTTGCACATAAACGACGATGAAATGGGCTTTCTCTGCAATCTCCAGCAGAAATGCTTTTGCGGACGCAAAAAAGCTTGTGTCCTTGGAAACTAAACCTCAGCGTCTTCCCAAGCCCATCGAGCTCGAAAATCAAACCTCAATCTCATAATATCGAGACAAAACGCTTAAATGAAACCTTTAATCGAAAACCTCTCCTTGCATCAGAGCTCATAAATCTCTTATGCATTGAGCTAGAAAATATGATCCGGTATCTAACTCAAAGACGCCATTAAAAGGACCTGAGAGAAAGAGAGAAGATGGTTTCGCATTTTCTCGTGACAGAGAACAAGTCGGGAAAAGAGAGAAATTGGAACCTAATTTGGAATTACAATTTCCATGAGGTGGGGGTGGGTGGGGGACAAATAGAAATTTTAGTGGGGGGCAAAATAGATATTTCATAGGAAAAAAAATTTTTCATTAAAAATCCAAAAGTTTAGGGGGGGCAATTCCCCCCCCCCCCCCCCCCCTACGTATAACATGGTTCCACCACTGATTGGTAGGTGGTTTATTTATAGCAATATCCCACCAAATGCTGCAAATAACCCCTACTATCAGACGACGATTGATGAGGTCGTTAGGGCTGGACCAGGGATTAAAGGTCCCACTACATATGAGATCACATGCCCTATATTGGATGCAGAGGTGGATGAGATACAGACTTACATAAAGTCATTTATGAAGAAATGGGATACTTATAGTGTAACCTTGATATGTGATGGTTGGACTGGGCCTACCAGGCTATCTATCATTAACTTTTTGGTCTATTGTGATGGAAGAGCAATTTTTCACAAGTCTGTTAATGCTTCTAACAAAATCAAGGACCATCAGTATTTGTTCAAATTGATGGACGAGGTTGTACACGAGATTGGTGAGAAATACATTGTGCAGATTGTTACTGACAACCAATCTTCATACAAGAAAGCAGGAGAGTTGTTGATGGAGAAAAGGAAACATCTGTACTGGACCACGTGTGCGGCACATTGTATTGATCTTCTGCTCCATGATTTTGGTGAGAAAAAGATGGTGAAAAGTGTGATTGAAAAAGCAAGGTGATTGACAAACTTTATTTACAATCACAACTAGGTACTTAACCTCATGAAAGAACACACCAAAGGGGACCTGCTTAGGCCTAGCATTACAAGACTTGCCACATATTTTATTGCAATTAATAGTATTATGTCTGAGAAGGCTGGATTGAGAAGAATGTTTTTATCAGATAAATGGCAAGAATGTCGACCTAAACGGGATGTCATTGGAAAAAAAGTTGAGGATATTGTTCTAAGTAACAATTTTTGGAAGAATGGACGATTGGTAGCTGAAATACATGATCCTATTGTGAAGGTGTTAAAAGTTATGGATGGAGAGAAGCAAGCCACAATGGGTTATTTGTATGAAGCTATTAGAAGGTTTAAGCTTGCTATTACTGAAGCTGTTCCTAATCATCACCAGATGTATTGTGCAATTATTGATAAAAGATGTAACACGCAGCTCATTCAAGACATCCATAATGCAGGTAATAAACGTAAATTTGTTGTCAATTATCAACTTCCTATCTTGATTATTACACACTATGAAGATGAAGCAATTAAGTTACTAATTTTTTTTATTCAATCAACATTTTACCTCCACCCGGCGTATCATTACACTGAAAATCTTGGAATCAATACGGAATTAGTAAGTTCATTCAGAAGGGTGATGTAGGGATTAGAAAGGGATCCAGTGCATGCCAATATAGCACTTAGTGAGGTGATTTTGGAATTAGGAATTTTAAGAATTATTTACTTATTATTTTTTGTAATGGACAATCACTAATAGTGTTTTTTTTAATAGGAGAAAATATTTAGAGATGCTATGTATGGCTTTGGAGATCTAGCTGCTATTAAGGCAAGGACTACATGTGAGCCAGTAATAGAAATTAAACAATGAAAGTACTTATTTTCATTGTTCAAGTAAATTGTATAATTTGTATGTGGGAGAGATTCATTTTTCTTTTTTTGGTTATTTTTGCCGCTGAGTAGTGGTTCTTGTATGGAACCAATGCACCAAATTTGAGAAGAATTGCATTAAGACTTTTATCACAGACGGCTTCATTTGGTGGATGTGAAAGAAACTGGAGCACTTTTTCTCTCATCCACGCTAAAGTGCGGAACTGTTTGAGTTATGCAAAGTTGGAGAAGCTGGTTTTTGTGCATTACATCATGAGGCTAAAGATTCGACATCTTCAAAAGCAAAGCATAAGGGGAGAGGGTGAGTTTAGGCTGATAAACCTTGCATACATATTTGGTTTTGATGAAGATGAGCTTCTCACAGAGTGGTTGGATAATCCAGAGGAGGTAGTGCTTGATGAATTAGATGATGTAGAGACGCCTACTAGACCAAGTAGCTATGTGGCAAACTTGGTCAACAGATTTAGTGATGATGAGGGAGGAGGAAATACTAGAGTTGCAGGGAGCAATCGAGCTAGGGTGATCAGCAGTAGTACTAGAATGGCCGTGATCCTCCTGATGATGGTGACGAGGATAACGATGACGACAATGGTGGAGATGATGACGATGGAGATTGTCATGACCCGGAACCAGGTCTACCCCTCCAAGGCACAACCCATCCTAGACCGTGGCAAATGGGCCGTTATACTTAACAAAACACGAAGGATTTTAAAACTTTTTCTATACAAGTGCAAGTGCAAACAGTTCATACTTATGCATATCAAAAGTGTTTATATATATATATTTGAAATGAAATAAGACATGAGAGTTGGTTACAAAATATTTAGTGACTAATCACTCCTCTCAATATATAGGTTTTACAATCCAAAACTATACATGTATGACAGAAATAAAAACCTAAGGCCTATAATAGTCTTCCTCTCTATACCCGATGGCATTTTCCTTGCCTCTATCCCTAGCCCGGTCCTTCACACCGAACATCGATGGATTTGAAAAATAGATAAGAAATAACTATGAGACGAATGTCTTAGTAAGCAACACATGCATGATTAGGTGAAAACACAGTTTATGCAATTATCTTTCGATAAAACCATGGCATGCGGGTAGTTCTAATACTACAAAATCCACAGCATCTTGGTTGTAACGCCCCAAACCCGGGTCAATGCAAACCGGCACCTGACCCGAATCCGGTTCGTTACTGTAATAACCCGAATCCAGCTCAACAACCGAATTCGATATGCTATTGGCCCATATCAAATATTCATCAATAATTAACCAGACTGAAGAATTAAAATAATCCATTCAATATTAATAATCAGAGTGCAAAATCATCAATGTGCGGAAGTGTAGTCTAACATCCTCATACAGAAATAAATAACCATCCAATCCAAGTGATCAAGTCTGGTAATAATGAAAGGGTCCCTAAAGCTCTCAATCTCTCTAATACATCAAATAAATAATAAATTCAAACTGTCAAGTACTAAAAAGTTCTCTCTCCTAGACCTTAGATCAAGTCGAGATAATAATAATCCTCCGGCGAAAAATCAGCAAGTTCACTCTGATAATCCCCACTAGGATCCCCCTCTCGTGTATCAATTGAAAAATAACATAAAGAAGTAAGGTGAGATACGAATATCTCAGTAGGCAACACATGCATGCTATAAACAATTCATAAATATTTAAAATAGATGTTCATGCACGAATAAGCAGTCTCAAGTAAACAGGCTCACATAAACATTCATATCAATCATGGAATACAAATCAGCATGTAAAACAGTTTAGGTATTATTGAACAGTATAAATTATATTAAGATCATAATTCAGAAATCAATAACAGAATTCAATATAAAAACCTGGATGTATTAAACAGTCACATCCAATCATAGCATCCAATATATGCGTCTAGCATGTGAACAATATCAGAAGTAAGTGTTTGTGATCTCAACATTATTGTAGGACTCACAAAGAAAGATACACGTTTGAGATGACTCTTAACCATATGCTATACCACTGTGCAGCTTATGAGCAACGCTACTAATGATACTCAAACCCGTGAACATCACCTTAAATAAGAGCCATAGTCATCGACTTATTGCACACGACTCAACCGAGTTGGCATGAACCACCAGCATGCAGCACCGAAATCAATACATGGAGATGGTCACTTATCCACATGTACATGGAATCACCAGTGGAGCACCGGAAGCGTGTTCGCACTAGGGAAGCGTGTTCGCACTAGGGAGTAATTCAACCCAAATGAAATATCCCTTAGCTATCTAGCCAAAACTATAGATCCATAACCAGCTATGCCCACTGTGCGCACCTAAAATTGGCTTGGATCCTAGATCACACACCGGGCGCACGTTTGGTGCGTGCCTCGGGACATTCGGAGTCGCCACTGCCTGAGAGGTGCAGGCAGACACGGTTTTACCCTAATCGGGTCTAAGTCTGGTCTGCGGCTTTTCAGAGTTCTAGCTAAGTCCTCGGTTACGATCCAGGGAAATCCTAAAGACACCCCGGTCCGCCCCATCGATTTGACGGGTCCCTCGGGTCTTCCTGGTTTTTGAGTCAAATTCACCCTTCCTAGTCCAGCATGCTGCTTATTGGGTCTGGCGGGGCCCTTTGGAGGTGTGGGTCCCTTTTTATTTGATTTTATCTTCTCATTTATTTAAGTGAAGTGGGTCAGACCCGGGTCCCGTAGGAAGACCCGTGGGTTGCCATGGTTGGGCCTTGGGCCTAGTTGGGTTATTGGGTAACCCATTTGGTTATCTTATTTACTTACACATTCCATGGGTTTGGTGGGCTTGGATTTGGCCCATTAACCAAGAGTTAAGTGGCCTTGGGCCTGTTTATTGAAAACAGGCCTGGTATGGGACAGTCAAAAGTGGGCCTCGCTAGTGGGCCAAAGGGATCTTAATGGGCCTATCTAGACCCAAAGTCCAAAAATGGGCTTAATGTAGCCCAAGTGGTTTAAGGGAATGGTTTAGACCGGATCAAGTCCAACCGAACCAAGAAATTATACTTTTACATCATTTTTGCATTTGCCCGTTTTTTCTCTACGGTCCAACCTGACCGTGAATTGACTACGGTCTCTCCTGTCCGTGAATCAAACACGGTCCAGGTTGGACCGGCCTGAGTTTACGGACGCGATTTAGTTTGCATATTTGCTGCCGATTTCGATCTGGATCAGTTCCGTGGCTTTTCTGGGTCTTCTGGTAACCTCCACCGGGCTTCTGCTTTCCTTCCAGGTTCCACATTTCCTTCATTTGGCTTATAAAGCCACTTTTCTTCTCTTCTCATGTTCTTTGGTTCTTATGCTTTTTCTCCTTCTTTATTTGTTCAACCAATCCAAAATCCTCATTCAAGAGAGGGGAGGAGATTTTACAAAGACTCATGCATCTTCAGGTTATATTAAAGAATAAAGTGGATCATTAAATTTGTTCATTAAAGTGTCCTTTAGACACTTTCTTCCTCTCTTTTTTATAATGACCCACTCTTTATTATCATCTCCTCATGTTACTCAAAACAGCAACTGAGTTAGTAACATAGTAAAAAAATAATTCACATGTATTTATATTGAAAAAGGAAGATGTTGAAAAGGTTACCAAAATGTTATTTCTTTGACTTGATGATGTAGTGGTTCTCGGACGATTCCAGCAGCGCTTCCGCGTCCTCCAAATTTTATTAGGATGAAAGAGGAAGAGCTTGGTTAAGGTGGATGGGTTTAAGACCAAACTGAAGAGAATTTGGGCATGGTTTTGAGGTAGTTTAGAAATGTAGGGGTAATTTGGGGATTAAAATAAGTTTGGGTTAAGGGTGGTGGTAGTTGGGCAGGGCTTGGCCGTGGAGTGCACCAGGAGGGAAAGGGGGAAGGCCAGAGGAGAGAGCTTGTTCAAATGAGGGGGGTGGCCTCTCTATTTATAGGCAAAATTTTCGTGCCCGTATTTGAAGTACGGGCGTGTCTTGCCCGTAATTCAAATACGGGCGTGCCTTGCCCGTAATTCAAATACGGGCAAAAAACGCACATTTGCAAATCTCGCGAATCAGCTGTACGGGACGCGTGTCCCGCCGTACGGTGACGCGTGTTTTCTTCCGGAATCTTGCCCGTATTTGAAATACGGGCATGCCCTGCCCGTAATTCAAATACGGTCCCGCACGTTTTTAAAATGTTTGGATTTCAAACCTTTATTCAATTTGGTTTATTGCAAGATTTTTATTCGATTTTTCCGATTATTTTATTAAAAAGCGAGATTCTCTTTATTAAAATATTATTAAACACATTTATCTTATTTATTTTATTGGTTTATTCCATTTTTGCTGCCTTTTTTTCCACATGGGCAGTTTTCCTGAAACTTCAACTGCTCATAACTTCTTCATCCAGTGTCCGATTTCAGCAAACTTAGTGTCATTGGAACCGGTTTGGAACCACCTGTCCACTGGGGTTAAGTTTGGTAGCTAAATTGGGGTCGAGCAAAAAGTCAACTTTTTGCTCCCCAAAAGTTTGACCAGCTCATATCTTTTTCATCTGGACTCCGATTCCAGCAAATTCAGTTGCGTTGGAATCATGTTGAAATGCTCTTTTCAATGATATAAAGTTTGATGGCCAAGTTTACTTGAATCAAAAAGTCAATTTTTGACCCCCTCAGGGTTTGACTTTTAGTTTGACTTTTCATTTTTCTTTATTTTGGGGGTGCAAAAATCAGGTGCTAACACCCACTAGACACCAAAAATCCCTAAAGACTAATATTTCTGTAAGTAATAGTGCCTAGCGGCATATAATGGTTAAATCTGTAATTTCTTTCATTATCGGGTTTACTGGGTTCAAAATCTGATTTGGAAATCCTGTATATAATGTTTTGGTTATCAATATAAATTTACATGTCTCTTAGTTAATTATCTCAACTTTATAAGTCTGGTTCTCACAAAAATTAGGCTTTCCCATTATTTGTAAAACTCGGCAACTCATACCCTAAATACCTCCTTATTTTTATTTCTTTGCAAATCAGGTATTGGGTAAGTTCATTTGGTCTTAAAACATCTTACTTAAAGATTAAAATTGGTTAAAAATATTTTAGAATTGAATCATGGGTTAAATTTTGTAAATTTTGGATTTTCTGCACTGAGCGCTCAGGATCGCCTAGGATCGCTCAGGCGGTCTAAGGTAGGAGGTAGTTCAAAACAAAGCGCCGATGATAAGTCAGTAAGCGGTCTTGGGCGGTCAAACTATTTCAACGAGCGCCGAGGATCGCTGAGCACAGTAAGCTCGGTGGTCTCTTAAAAACGAACATAGTGTTTAAAAACTTGATTTTTCATGCTCTGATCAATACTAATATACTTATAAGATTGATATCAAGCTAAATACATGTATATACAACACAAAAACATGCATAGAGATTAAACCAATCAGGAAAACAAATCAAACGTTAAATCTGTGCTACCTACCTCTTACGATTGTTCCTCTTCTTCTCTTCTGAACAGCAACACTCAAACCTCTTCACAGTCACCAAGCAATGTTCAGAAGACAGAAATCAAAGCACTCTCTCCCTTTTCCTTCTTCTTCTTCTCCTTCTCTTCTTCCAGTCGCTAGTCGCTTTCGATCGTGCGACTGCTCCTTGCAGCTGATCAATATGAAGGCAACACGCTTAGAATACCACTTGTATTCCTCTAGGTTATTTTTAACGTATTTATATACCTCTTATCCCACGCAACACACTTACATAAAACTCAATGTACCTCGCCCAATCATAACTCATCAGAATTAAACTATTGATCATACCTCGATATCTTACGATCAGACAATCGGATCTACGCCCAACTCTGGATCTCCACTAATTACGATATCACCTACATTAATAAATCGTTTCCATCAATTAAAACCCTCAAGAATATTAAATATTAATTTATTTTATTAATTAGGAAAAATTCGGGGTCTTACATTGATGTCATACAATAGTGCATGCATGTGCTTCAGTGTACAGATAATCCATTTAATAGCAATCATGTATTCAATATTATCACTTGTTATCTAGGATATTTATATATACTACACATGGCCTCATCTAGCTTTACCGATTTCACGTGGTGGTTAGGCATCTACGCCGATTCCCCTTAACGTACAGGCATCCACTACCGATTCCCCGTAGCAAGTGGGCATCGGCCACCGATGTTGCTGGTGCCGGGTTGATATCACAATAGAAGCAGTAACAGTAACAATAACACTGGCCATGACATATATATACAAACATTCCCATTTAAGTTTATAGATCCATACCTTAAGGGTTCATTATGCTGATATGTTTATTTATCAAGTTCACAACAATTATAGCAACAAAGTATGGAATAATAACAGATCAAATATCCAAGCTTGAGTGGAGGATGCTAGTTCTCTATCTCCAAGTTGGGAGGAACAACAGTCCACTACCTCAACTGAGATGAACCGCTCACAACCTACCAAGACTTACTGGTCAGTTTTCCATATCAATACCTCATGCACATTTGCATGGAAAAATGCTCAAGGGTAGCCTATGGCCTTATCCGAGTCAATCTTGGGCCAAGCCCTCTTTTCAATATCTCAATGTCATCGGGGCCACTGCCCTCTCATTCATAGTGTCAATATCCCTGGGCCACTGTCTTTTTCATCTCATATTACAAATAATGGGCCAAAGCCCTTGAGGTGGTACAAATGAAATACGGGCCAATGCCCTTGTTGTCATGCATATGTGATACGGGCCAATGCCCTCATTATCATGCAAATCATGTCAAATGTAATACGGGCCACTGCCCTTCATTCTATGTGTAAAATACCAGGCCGAAGCCCATCTGGTCATGGGTGGTGTACTCACATTGATAGTCAATGGTAAAGGTTTGGTTTTTAGAAATTCTCTACCTTTCATGACTCAATTTGGGCAACCTATCCCCCAATTGTTTTGATATATGTGTAACTTGGTTTTGGCTCTTGGTTTCTACTTCTATAGGTTATTTGGAAAGTGTTTTAAGTGGTGGAATCAAGTTATCCTATTTTTATAGTAATCTGAGACAGAAACTCTTTCTAAGACCTTCTTTGGCAAAACGTACCCAAAATCCTTGTTATTTGGAATTTTGAGATACTTCCAATTGGAACACCTCCTAGACACCTAAATCTCACTTATACATAGGTTGGATTTGAATAAAAACAAAGAGTAGTTCAATCTGGGCTAAAAATGCAAAATTTGGAAAATCTGGTAAGGGCGCTTGATAGGTCGCTCGAGCCTGCTTCAAGCGGCCAAGAATTAGCTCTCGGGTTCCTCTGTTAAGGCAAGTCGCTAGAATAGTCGCTCAAGCGGCCATTCCTTAAGGCTCTTCCTAAAACTACCGCCCGATGCTGTGCTCAAGTGGTTGTTCAGGCGGCAGGTGTTTCTCAACAACTCGCGAAATCCGAACTTTTGGAGATTTTGGTTTTTCTCAAATCTCACTCATTCCTAATGTTTTTGGGCTCTAAATTGATCCTAGCATGTGTAGTTATCTACTACCAACTAAACCCCTCAAAGAAATCCCTCCCATTTGGCCTATAACTCGTTTTCACATTTCAATTCTAACATCCATGTTCAACACACGATTTTGGTCGAAATTGAGAAATAAAGGGAAGGGTGGTGTTGCTTACCTCTTGAAATCTCTTAAGCAAGTTGTATAGCTTCCAAATCAACCCACGAACAGCTCCTTAAGCTCCTTGGTTTGCCTTCCTCCACAAATCTCCACCAAGATACCCACACGAAAATGCCCTCTTTGGTTCCTTCTTTTCCTTTTCTTGCCAACAACTCTTCCAAATGGTTGGAAATGGATCGAGGGACGAAATGGGGAGAAGATGATGTGAAGAAGATGAAGAATATGAGAGTGTGGAAGAAGAGGAGAGGAAGAAAGGGTTTGGTCGTATGGGCTCCATTTTGGCTTTTCTCCACTTAAATGAAATTTTCTCCACAAGACACTAATTTCTTTTTATAGTTTTGCCATTCTCCTCCTACATTGAATACAACACCAACACTTAGCAAATGTGTCTCACCATGGAAATCTTAATTAATCACATGGAAATGCTCACCTTCACAGGCTACTGACAGCCTGGGGCTTGGCCACTTTGACTGGCTTTAGGCTTGGGCTCCTCCAGCTTCACCTACACATCAAGCTCACTAATTAGGGTGTGCTAGGGATATTGGAACGGGGTTTCATAGAGATGATGCCAATGATGATGTTGAATATCATGAGAGTCCTTCATCACCACCAAGTCCACCACAGTGTGGTACTGGTAGTGGCTATGGTGGTGGTATTCACATTACAGAGGAGGCTGACGAGTAAGAGCAGCAGTATGATCGTGGTAGTGGCCATGGGGGACATCCTCTTTCCGTTCATAATCTTTACCATCAGAGATGACGTGGGGGCCATCCAACACCAAGATCAAGACACGATACTGTGATGAGGCCACGTGGACATGGTTTAGATGCCATTACACAAGGAATATACTTGATTAATGTTGGTCTTTCAGGCATATTTGGAGGTGGACCACATCCAGGGTCGAGATCATCATCTTTTGGGTATGATCAGGAGAGGCCGTCTTCTTTGTATGATTATGGTTATGGCCAGGGGGATCATCTTATCAGCCTAGTTATGGATATGGTTATGAGAATATAGGCTATGGGCATGGCCAGGAGGGATCATCATCTTATGGGCAGCAGATGGATCGGTATGGTCACTATGGTGGTAATGTTAGGGGTTACCATGGGCTTACTTCAGCACAATATGAGCAATTTAGAAGGGAGTATGAAGCATGGTATCGAAATTATATGGATTGCGATTCTTATTGTCAACATGTTCAACGCATGTATAACATGCCATTGGCCAATTATGAAAAAACTGAAGATGAACCTGCATGTCACTCCTTCTGGCATTGAAGACGAGTACCATGTGGTAACTTTGCATGTTTGGATTTTGGAACTACTTATTTGTATGTAATGAAATATGGAGAATGTTGTGTTACGACAGTTATATATTGTTGATTTTGATTTTTAAGTGTTAATAACTTAGTGTGTTACTTATATTACTTGAATGAATTTTCTAACCTTATTTATTGGTTTATCTAATCTTTTATTATAATTTTCATTCATTTTCGAATAAGCCTATTTGCTTCTATAATGCATACATACTCTTTGTGTAGCCCTATAATGCTAGAAACATGTTTACTTGACATATTTTTAACTTATCTTTCTATCTAGATAGGTTTTATTCTATGTATCTACTGTATCCACCATTCCTGTGTGTATCCTTGATACGCTTCAATTTTTGGATTGTCCGATACGGCATGTCGATACGATACTTTGAACCATGATTGTAAAACCCCGAATTTTCAATAAATAAATAAATAAAAATTTAATACAAATATTTGGAGTATCAATGAAATTGTCAAAATAAATTGGGGATTTAATATAAAGGAATGATTTGGGGTACTTATAATTCGTTCGGGATGTATAACGAACTAATAATGACAAAGAGAATAAATTTGGAAATTTTGGAAGAAATTGAAGGGGTAGATGTGAAAATATTAAGAGAAGGGTATTTCGGTCAATTCACATTAATTATCGGTAAATAATTAAATACATTAATTAAAATTGTTATTAAACTTGAGAAATAATAATAGATTTAAGTTGGGGTTTAGATTGTCTATTAACAATGATGTTTAAAGCTTAGTAATTGGAATAATGGCATATTGGTAATTATGTTTGATTTGAAGCCTGAAATCGAAGAGGTAAGAATTTTATTGAAGGATATTAATTATAATTATAGATGATCACACTGATAGGGGAGATCCGGAGTTTGACGCAGATCTGACCGTTGGATCGCAAGATATCGAGTTAAGTATGGATTAACGGTCCTTATTAAGTCTAATGGGTGGATAAGTATGGAACATGATCATAGGGAGATGCATGGGATCAGATGAGAATAAAATAGGGTTTTTATTTGGGGTTGATCGTATGTCTCGTTTTGGGTTTTGACGGCTGAAGGGAAGAATAACGAAAGAGAGAAAGAGATCGAAAGGAGAAGAAGAAGGAGGAGGGAGAGAACGTATCTCTGGTTTCTCATCATTCCCAGAGTGTCTCTTGCCTGCGAAGAGGAGAGGAAGTCGCTGGTTGGAAGAAGAAAGGATCTTGAGCGAACAGAGGTAGGTAGCACCGTTTCTCGTTCGTTTTGGTTTTCTGCAGTTTATTCGATTCGATTGCATGATTTATGGTTGTATAAGTATGTAGATAGATTTATTGTATGTTTATATGAATATTAGAAATGATTAGAATACAAAAAAATGATTTTTAGAAACTCGGTTTGTCGTTTTGGTTAGAGCGCCGACCGTGCCTGCACTTAGCGCTCCTCAGCACTGTTC
Organism: Buxus sempervirens; assembly: GCA_947561395.2. NCBI lineage: Eukaryota > Viridiplantae > Streptophyta > Magnoliopsida > Buxales > Buxaceae > Buxus > Buxus sempervirens. The sequence goes on from OX387195.1 coordinate 1,460,709, forward strand.
GGCGGTAGTTGAAATATTTTGAGTGCCCGTGATCGCCAATTGACAATCGCTCGGCACTCACTTTAATTAAAACGAAACACGCGTTTTCCAAAACGCATTATCGCGGATGAGCGCCGACCTACTCAGCGATCTTAGGCGATCAATGTAAAACACGAATTTAAACTTGTAATGATTACAAGCCTATTTTCTAATAACTTTTATTAAATTTTAGTGAACACCAAATTTCAATAACTTCTATTTTAACTTTATTGACTAATACTAAAATGTAATAATTCCTATTAAACTTTATTGACTAGTACTGAACCTTAATAACTTTTGAAATCTTTAACCAAACCTCAATTAAAACCTATTACTTTAAAACCCACCTACGTACCGTATTAAACAAATAAATTTCTTTTATAATAAAATATTATTATAACCGCACTCTAGCGTACATGATATGCGTTCGATTTCTGGTGTAATTAAATATCTGTCTAACACTAAATCAGGATGTCACGCTAAACTTATTTAAATGTACTGAACAAAATATTATAATAAACTGAGGAATTGTTTAGAACCAGACTTTGAATTATCAACTAAACATGAACCTAATATGCTATAAATAATAATGGAATTGAGAATTATTTGTGTATTGGCTTGGTGGCCAGTTTTATTGATAACCTGCTTGGTGGCAGAGATGTATTGTATATTACCTGCTTGGTGGCAGAGATGTATTGTATATTACCTGCTTGGTGGCAGAGACCCAACCCGCTTGGTGCGGAGACCCTAACCTGTTTGGTGACGGAGACCCAACCCGCTTGATGGTGGAGACCCTAACCTGTTTGGTGACAGTGACGGAGACCCAACCCGCTTGATGGCGGATACCCTAACCCGTTTGGTGACAGAGACCCAACCCGTTTGGTGGCGGAGACCTTAACCCGTTTGGTGACGGAGACCCAACCTGCTTGGTGGCAGAGATAACCCGCTTGGTGGCGGAGACATTACCCGCTTGGTAGCGGAGATACCTGATTGGTAGCGGAGACATTACCTCATGCGGGAGAGATTCATTACCTCCTGTGAGGCAGATGTATTTCCGATGGATTGCATCCTATATGAGAGGTACCTCATGTGGGGGAGATGTGATTATGCGTGATTGCATCCCACATGGAGGATGGGTGTGTAAGTTACCACTGAAAGGTAAGGAAGCTATCTCCTGCGGTAGAGGTAGATGCTGTGTGTCCACATCCTGCAGTTTAGTTATGCTATCTCCTGCAGGGGGTACCTGTAGTCGTAGAGATGTGCATTCTCCTGTGGAGTTAGTGTGGGTACTACGTGTTTACGTCCTGCGGCTGAGGTAGGCTACTACCTGAAGGTGGACTTCTACTATTGATTATATGATTGATTCTAAAATTGATTGATCGGTTTAGACATATCTAACGAGATTGTTTATTTAAATGAAATGCTTGAATGTTATAATTGTACAGAACTGCTAAGACTTAGTTTAAATTGTTAAAAATTGAATATTATGGAATTATGAAATAAGGGTTAAATTGTTCTTAAGGAAATACAAAATAAAATAAATTGAAACCAGGTACTTATGACTTATAATACATTGTTCTAATAATTGAAACGAAATCTACATAGTAAACTTTCTTTATTTAGAGCACTGTTTTGAGAATGATTTCATATTGTGATTAATCGTTTACCTTACCGACTGTGATTACTCGATTATTTTACCGAGCATGAAACTACTGTTATTTTCCCTATCTATATAAATTGTTTTCTACATGCATAGTGTTACCTACTGAGATATTCGTATCTCACCCCTACTTTATATTCTATTTTACAGGTCATCTTGGAGAGGACGCCACGGGTTAGACTGTAATGGGTTAAAGTATAGAAAATCCTAAAGACAAGTGTAGAATCTCTTATATAGTTGTATTTGTTTTATTGGAAAGCTCATAGTTGATTTGGTAGGATATAAAGAGTTAGATAATTTGTAGTTGCCTTTCATTTGATTAATTGATGTAAATAGGGAGATTCAGTTTCTAATAAATGATTTAAGCTTCCTAGCACTCTGATAAACCTTAGTTCTTTATTTCCTTATATTTGAACTGATTGTAATGTACCACAAGTTAATGCCTTGATTCGAGTCAAAATGAGAGAAAAAAAATGACCCGGATTCAGGGCGTTACAATGATTGTATCTTGCCTAACTTTTTTATATTGATAAGATTTTCTTTCATAAATGAGAGTAATATTTGATGAGAGCTTGTACATTGAATTTCAATTGATTTACCTTAGAATATAGAAGAATTCACAATAGTCACTGAATCAACAACATGGGAACCCCATACTAACCAAGAGAATGTCTAGACCCAAAGAACCTAGTTTGGCATTCATGGAAGTGACAACAATAAAAAGAGACAAGTAGAAGAGGAGGATAGAAAGATGGTAGTAAAAGATAGAAAACTTAGAAACACCCAAACCAATGTTGAGGGATATGGTGTATAGTTGGTAACTCATAAAAGTAGTCTAAGACAAATAGTTTATATCACGGCCACATTTGTGGTGATTCTATCATGTATGGGTGCATGCAACATTATATTATAAGACAAGAAAATATTTCTTGAAAGATATGCTAAACCAAACACAAAATTGAACAAGCAAAATTTATTTGTTTAATAGTCATTAGAAGCCAAAACAAAGTTTCAATCTCTAAATGACTTGCTAATCAGGCAATTATATATGTGGATGGTAACACCACACCCTCCAATTGTTCTCTTATTGAGTCCATTGAGCTCCTAATCCCCTCTCATGGCCAACTGTTAATTTCTTGCTTATCTTTCTATCTTCATTTGTTTTGCTTGCTATTTCTCATACATATGTTGAACAATTGGAGAAGGAATAAATAGTTCAATATATATTGAACTGCAAAACTATACTTCTGAAATTTTTACCAGGCAAAGTAAAAACCTAAACTATATTTTTTTATTGGTAATAAAAAGGATTATATTAAAGCTTAAAAAAGCAAGGAGTACAGAAACTAAACGGTACAAGATCAATGTACATGATTCGTTCTACAAATCACAAAAGTTCCCACACTAAAGAAACTCATGACGAATCATCCCTTTACAAGATTCATAACTCGATACCCAATACAGTAGGTAGTTGAGAAATGATTCTAATAAACCCCAAAATGAACTAGATGAATATTTAAAAATTCTATTGTTCCTTTCTTTCCATAATGCCCAAAGAATAGCAGCTAGTGCCAAAACCTAAACTATATTAGCTTCTACTAAAGCAAAAACATGAATTTTATTGGTGCCAGAACTATAAAGTTTTTGTTTCTTATGTTCATTTTTTTTTACTTTTTAATGCTCTAAATAGTATTAAAAAGTATTATTCTCCCTCCTTTTATTATTTTCTTTAAAGAAATGCTTCATGAAAGGTTTTAAGTCTACTAACCTAAAATCAAGTAAGACACTTAAAACAAATCAAGTATGCATCAATGGAAATATAAACAATGAAAAAGGCTTAAAAGCAGTAAGGAAAAATAAGAGATGGTAATTAAAATGATAACATCAAAAGGTGACGATTATAGAGAACTCCAAGAGAGTGAAGGGCGTATCATATTAAGACCAGCAGAAAATCTGCAAATGTGTATGAATATATCATTTTCAAATAAATGTTTTACACTTGAGTTATCACACTAAAATTGAAATATAGTAAAAAAGGTTGTTAGAAGATTAGATGCATCTATCTTATATCTAATGAATCAATATATCGTATGATGAAAGCTCAAATATCTTCTCCATTGGTTAAATAACCATTTCATCTAATAGTTGAACCATCAGCCAAAATTCTTCAATCTATCATTTTAAAATTATAAATAATTTTTTTTATTAAAAACTATTTGGCCAAGTTATTTGAACCTAATTTGTTGTTTGTAGCAATTGGTACACATGGAATTATAGAGGAAGGCATTATCTATGGAAGCTATTTTCTATAAGCAAAAGAATAAATTTGATACTCGTATAACTTCAAAAGTGTAAACCTGTTTAGGAAAGCTATAATTTTGAAATCTCAAAGGAGAAATGTAGGCATGTGCTAGATAAGAACATATGAGATTTTAAATTGTTCTAGCAAGCGACCAAGTGAGTATTTTTGGGGGATGGGTCTTCAAAAAAAAAAATGCGTTTTGTACGGGCAAGATGCACAAATGCTTTGAACAAAGAGAGAGGGCATCACTGAAGGCACAACATTCTTTATTCTAAAATTAAACAAAAAACCAACTCAATGGCCTAAATTTAATGCCATGACTGTAAAACCCTGGATTTTCCTAAAAACAAAATAAATAATTAAGGGATAAATAATGGCAAGAGAATTAAAGAGAGATGTAAAGGTTAAAATAGTAATTTAAAGAGAAAGGGTAATTTGGTAATTTCAAATTAGTTAAATTCGTGAAAGAAAATAAGATAATTAATTATTAAGTCAACAAACTCAATTAGACAAAATTTTAGCTTAGTTGGATGTAAAATAATGAAATTAAGGTTTAAAATGAGGAAAAAGGGCTTAATGGTAATTATATTATTTAGGGTCCAAAATTTTAGTAATTTTGAGTAGATAACAAAAGTCTAGTTACCATTTAAAATTAGGAATAAGATTAAGCAGGAAAATTAATTAGGAGATTCCTTAAAAGAGAGTTAAAGGTGTTAAATTAAGGAGAAGGGTAGAAGAGGGAATACACTTAGAATATTAGAGTAAGCTAAACCTAATTAGAATTGGTCTATTAGAGAGGTTTAAAATTTGTTTTAGGTTTTGAAAACAAGTTAGAAGGAGTGGAAAATTCGTGCATAAGTGATAGGAGGCAAAATAGAAGGAGAGAAGTGAGAATTGAAAGGAGAAAATTAGAAAGAAGAGAAGTCGCAGAGATGGCCGACCAGCCAACTTCGAACAACGATCTAGGAATATCCAACCGTTGGAATGGGCTGAAATTTTAGGGTTTTGTTCTACTCATAGAGGACTTCAAACTAAACGGTGGAGATTTTAATTGGAGAAGTCTAAAGGGGTGCGGTTGAGCTCCAAAAATGGGCACAGAAGAAGTTTCTGAAAAATTTGGGTTCATCAAAAAGGCAAATAGCAAACCCTTGAGACTGGAGGAACTGCATGTTTTCTTGGGTTTTAGATGTTTGATCGTATTGTTTTTGAAGTTGGATTTCATGGGAAAAGCTTATTTGTTATAAAGAATTGTTTGGTGTTTTAACTTTCTTTAAAAACCAACAAAGAGTTGATCTTGATGAATTCAAACTTAAAAAGAAACTCAAGATAAGTAAAAAGATGATGAGATTAGTTTAAGGTTGTCTCAGAACTAGTTTAGGATGGAAATTAGATGTTAAGAAACAAATCAAATCAATGTTTGGATTAGAAAGTTAGAAAATCTCCGCAACTAAGAAAATTGGTGTCAATAGTCGGAGCGCTTGATACACTGCTTGAGCATTAATTCAAGCGATAGGCCTTTGAAAAATAACAGAACCTGGAAACTGAACCGCTAGAGCAGTCGCTCGAGTGTCCCTTCGAGCGATCATCTGTCAGAAATTTCAAAACTTGGGATTCGTGCCCAGATTCAATTTTTAATGACTCTTCTTGGAATTTTAATGTTGTAACACCTGTAATTCGAGTAATGTGAGATGTAAGAAGTGACGGAATTAAATTTGGATTAAAGGGTAATTATTTGGGACATTGAATGCAATAAGAATCAAAGTAGACTAGTTAAGGTGAACCTATGCACTCAGACCACTGTCATTAGGATTCTAGGTATGGAACCTAGTCTAACAAGTCATAATGGACCTAAATTAACTTCTGGAAAGAATCAATAACATAACCCAAAGGTTTTAGAGATTTAGGGTATTAGTTGGTAAATAAGGATCCAAAAGTAAAGATTTTTAGGATGAATCAAAGAGTAGGATTTGGAATAAAATTTGTAGGAAATAAAGAATAACCTGAATACTGAATTAGTAAAATAAACTAAGTATGCCCACACTAACACAACTCAAATCTGAACCTTTTATTTAGAATTTGTGTATACTCTTGTACATTTCCTATTAAATGACTTGGAACTCTGTTTAAGAGCTGTTTTGAATATCTTTTGGTTGGACACTGTGGTTTTGGAAACTATTGTGGATACTTCACTTGGGACATGTTTATGATTACTAGTACAAGGTTTATCACTGAATATTGTATCTTTGAGTTATTCGAGATTTTTATTGTGAGTTATGTCTAGTGGGCAATGCTTAGTATGGATCCATAGCTTAGTTAGGAAGTGAAAGGGAATTGGCTGGTAAGTTATTCTTGTTCAGAACTCCCCAGTATGTGTTCTGTCGTACTTGCAAGGTGCGGGCGACGTTGGCAGCAATCCTCGACCGCTGCAGATGCGGCCTGGTCTTAGCCGAATTTGTTGTTCGGCAACGGTTTTATTTGTTATTCAGATTACCACTGCATGCTTCAATTAGACATCGACTTTCACAAGCTTTATATTGGTCGTGTGGGTAGGTTACTTGTGACTCGCACGTTAGAGCTATGATTTGGCCGTGCTTGAGGATCACTTGTGACTTGCACATGCACTGGTATTAGACGTGTTGTCGTGGGTCCATTAATCTTTGATCGGATTGGTATAGCCTCCGCGGAAGCGGTATTTTTGATTGATTTTATTTTGGACTGAGGATTGTACTTGCCAACTCATTCGTGGGTGGTCCGCGTTGATGGTTGATGGAGGAGATGGCAGTGACTGCTGGTGCGAGCTCCATCTATCATGTAAGTAGTGATGTGGCATAAAATGGGGGCAAGAATATCTTATTAAGTGGTTTCAGTTCATGAGTCCTATTATGTCACACATGTTTGTTTTGGATTGGTAAATTGTTATTATTACATCATCGTATTATCATGGTTTTGGTTTTATCGTTCACCTCATGACTATCTTTGTTAATCATTATGGACTGTTTTACTTCATACATCTGCTACTTGTTGAGATTTATTCTCACTGCGGTTTCTCCCCCATTTTCAGGTACTCTTGGCAAGGACGTCGAACTTTGGGCTAGTTGTAACAGGGTAGTTTATTTAGATCCAATTAGGGAATTGGAATCTTTTGTATATGAGAATCATTAATCAATAATGAAAATTTACTTCATCTTTCCGCATTTACTTTGATATTAAAGGTAGAAAAAGTTTTAAATTATCCAGTTTCTTTAGTTGCTTTGTTTATTTACCATAACGCCTCGAGTTTGGGAATGGACTCGGAACCGGGGCATTAGAATGACACAACATAAATCCATCATGAAAGTTCAAAAAAAACCATAATGATATGATACAAGGGTTGAGGAAGTAAAAATGGACCAAGCACAGACAATGCACCAAGACAGAACAGAAATACTACAAGACACAAAGTTGCATAAAAACAAGATATTCCATCAATCTCAACAGAGTCAAGGAAAAAAGTACTAGAATTGGTGGTGTAAAAAGCTGCAATGCAGCCAGATAGAGGTAATAATTGTGCAGGAACAACTTTTCCCTTCTAAAATCCAAGTCTGATTAGCAACTCAAACAGAAGGAAAAAAAAGTGTCAGCACCCCATTTTTGCACCATAAAATTGCCCAAGAAGCATATTTTAAATCGGCATATATGTAGGCACGTAAATCGATTTTTTTTTTATAGTGGACCCATCTTTTTGAAATAACAAGCCCATAATAAAGAGAATTCTGAGCTGATTCCGATGCACCAAACCGTGCTCAAATCGGATCTCAAACGGCTAAGTTATGAATAAAAGAAATAAAGGGTAGTTTGGGGATTTTTATAAAACTGAAATTGGATGCCACATGGCAGCCACGTGTACGCCATGGTGGTTGCCATGTAACCAATGATAAATTAAAAATTTTGGGGTTGTTTTAGTAAATAAGCAAGTTTCCTAATGGGGTTTGTTATGCAAATAAATAAAAAATTTAATAACAAAGTTAATAAAAGTTTTAAGATTAAAAGAAAATAAAAAATAATAATAATAAAAATAAACAAAGAGAAATGAGTTGGACGAATTGGTCCAACTCATATTCTCTTGAGATATTGAGACTAAGCTTAAAAAATATATAAGCTTAATAAAAATGTGGGACAAAATAGACTTTTACCAAACCTAATGAATGATGGTGTTTAAGAGAGGAAGAGTTAAGGGTTTAAGAGAGGAAGAGGAGGAGTTAGGGGTTTAGGTGTTTAAGAGAGGAAGAGGAGAAGTTAAGGAAAGGAGAGGTTTAGGAGAGGAAGAGGAAATGTTAGGGGTTAAGAAGTTGAAGGGGTGGGAATTCTCTATAAAAAGGCTTGAAGTTGGGAGCAAATGGAGAAGAAGAAAAGAGGAGAGTTCTTTTAAATTAAAAAAAAAGCAAAGAGGGAAGTGAGAAAAAGGTGGAAGGAGTTTGTGCAAGAAAAATGGGGGAAACATCCAGAGTTGTGCTCACCAGTTTCCAGGAAACCGACTCCATATCAGGTTTTTATTTTATTTTATTTTGTTTATTGATTCTTTAATCAAGTATTTTGTGTTAAGTGTTGTTAAATTGTCAAAAGAAAGTATGATAATACAAAGCATGTCACTGTTATGTTATAGCCGAATGTTTTTTATTTAATGTTGCTCAATTATCAAATAAAAAAAATGATATGATAATCATTGTTTTTTTTGTTGCTCAATTTATTGTATTTTTATTGTGTGGATCCATTGCCTGAGTTCTGCGTTTTGGTTTGAGAAACTAGCACTCTCGTTTGGTTTCTCAAACCAAAAATCTTTCATTGATGTTTTGCCTTTATGCATTTTGCTTGGAGAAATCATTTGCTACATGTTTTTTTTGCTACATGGGGTTGTAGGAAAGTGTCTTGTTGGAGGAATAGAATCACTTGCTTTGTACAAAAACGTCAAGAGTAGCATAACCGTGTGACTATTTGGGTTCCATTTTGTTTGATTAACATATATCAATACCTTGTTTAATCATCTTATTTCAATTATAAATCATTGTAAGAATGGTTTGGATACTTTTTTGAGGTTATTTGTCTGGATTGGAACCATGAATAGTCATTGGGTAATCTTTAAAAAGGTATGATTTTCAGAATTTTTCAGAATTTTTTTTACTAGTACAAGTGAAGAAATTCCTCATTTTTTTAATTCTGTTGTCTTCAAAATGAATCAAGCCTTCTTTTCCCTATTTTTTTTCATATTTTTTGAGTGCCAGAATGGCAACCCAAGCCAAACCCCAAGACTTTGAACAATCGGCCATGGTTTGGGCTAGTTTATTGTAAATTCGATAAATAGTAGAGTAATTTGTGCAATTTTTAAAAAAAAAAGTGGGCAAAGATGAAATTCTCAATTCTGTTATGAATCTAACTTTTGAAATTTTATTGCAAAAGACCCCTACATTCTTTTTTAGCTTTACTCTCTCGTTTTAAAAGCTTTTTTGAGTGGGATTTCGCTGTGTTTCCTAATCTTGAGTCCTCTACTATGCAAATCACAAATTTTTTAGAACTTTCCTTGTAAAATGACCTTTTTGCCCTCAAAGAGAAATAAGGTCTTCTTACCTAAAAAAAGGAATAATAGTAATTATATGTTTAATATAATTAAACAACGAGGACCATCCATGAAGACTCATTCAAATGAATTTCAAAGGCCACATTTAAAATCAGGCCAGACCTTGAGAGGCCCAAATAGACCCAAAATGATACATGCTAGCATTAACCTAAATTGCTTTTCTTTAAATATAATTTTTGTAGACCTTATACATATAGATTAATATTTGTTGTATACATAAAATGATAAAAAAAAATAAGAAAAGAAGATAAAAAAAATATAATAGAGCCCATTAAATATCCAACTAATTTAAGGGAACTCATTTCGGTGGGGCAACCCAGGGTATTCAAGGACTTCCTTGGGTTGCAATCGGGTCACTTATCTGGAATCACTGGTTCAGACCAAAAATCAATGGGTGTCTACCTGAACCATTTCAGGTAGTGGCGACTCCATTAAACATGTAACACACTTCTCCGCGCGCCCAAGGTGTGCACAGAAAGCATCCAAGGAAATAAGGATGCTTGTAGAAGAAATCTGAAGTCTATTTGAGAAACTGAAAACGTTGATTTGGTTAAAGCAATTTCGCATTTGTTGCTTGTAAGAACATGTGAGTGGATTGCTATAGAGATTGGCTATGCAATCACTGATGGGTACCATTTACATCATTTCAATATCAAGGTGATTAGATTCTCCTAGTTTTTGTTTGCAAATTTTTCTGATAACCATAATGTATAGAATCTGAGGTCTTTGCTTGGTTGAATTATATGTCCATTTGACAACAATTTTGTCATATTCTCAAGATATATCGGACCAGAGCTTTAGGAAAGACCTTATTCCATTATGTAGTAACTGTAATACTCTTCTCTCTCTCTCTCTCTCATAGAATTTACCTTGCCCAAAACTTCCATCAGTCCAATTCAATTATAATTCTTCAAATGAAGTTCAATCAACCAGCTTGATTAATCATATTAAGCATGTAACGCCCCGGATCCGGATAAATATCCCAAACTCGAGGTGTTAGTGAAAGAGGGCAAAAGCATCTAAAATCCAGAATAATTTAAAACTTTTTATTCCTTCTATTATCAGAGTTGTTATACAAAAATAAATCCAATTACAATAAACTTAATATTTACATGTAACTTTTAAATTCATGATTGGTTCACATCTACTGACTACCATTTACATAATCTCCCAAAGCTTGTCGTCCTCACCAAGAGTACTTGAAAAATGGGAAAACTGAAATGAGAATAAATCTCAACAAGTAGGAATATGCATGAGGTAAAACAGTTCATAATTTTCACAAAATATGTCATGAGGTGAATGATAAAACAAAATCACGATAATTATATTCTAAGCAATCATCAAACCAAACCAAGCATGCGTGACATGACAGGACTCATGATCTGAAACCTCTAAATAAGCTATTCCTGCCCCCATTGTCTCCACCTCACGGCTTACATGATAATGGAGCCGAGAAAAACACGGATCATCCATTCCTCCGTGTAACGCCCCAGAATCGGTTTACGTGAAATAAACCGTAATTCGGGGTTTTAAGGAAATAATTAATTAAATTATTTATTTATCTAGTGGTTTTTCAGGTGAAGACTATCCAAGGGCAATTTGGGAATTTTATAATTTTAAACTTATGTAAAATTAAGGGTAAGTGTGATTTTATTATAGATTATAGTGAATAAATACTATTTAGAAACTTTATTTGAAATGAGTAAAGTGGTGTTGATTTTTTGTTAGGTAGCTAATTAATTGAATAAGGGTTGATAGGATGTTGGTGTAGGGTTTTAGGTGGTGGAACATTGCCACGGAATATGAAGAAGGTGAAATGTTTTGTGAACGTAATAATAAGGGTCTATCCGAACGTTCGAAACAGTCACGACTGTTCACTTTCAGAGAAACTTAAACAGCAAAACTTTAGATCTAAATTTGGGTATTGGATCATCACGGGTGAGTGAAGGTATTGAGTTGGAGAAAAGAAGAGATTGCTCTCTAATTCAGTTTGATCAGAATTTCAGTATGTCGAAGGAGTTTTGGGTTGCTGAAAAATCTGATCAAAAGTTGTTCTCTATCGAATTTGGACTAGCAACAAACAGGCAAGTAGTATTTTGATAATCGTATGTTTTATGTATATTTCCAGATCCTATAAACGGGTAGAACTGTGTTAGAAGTAAAGTTCCAAGTTTTGTTTACATGCTGAACGTTTGATATTTTTGATAGAGGATAATCTGGTTACTTAAGTTCGAAGGAGGTTTAATGAGTTATTAAGAATTTATGTGTTGTATTAGAAGTTTTTTTTAGGTTTGTTGTTGATTCATAATGGTGGATTAGGCTTTGTCGCAAGTCTGAAATTTCAGCGAGTTGAGAAGAACCTAGCGCCACCCTAAAACTGTTGGGCGCTAACCTCAAATAGGTTAGCGCCAGACTCTAAATATCTGGCACTAAGGGAAAAACCACCTGGCGCCAACCTTACCAGGTTAGCGCCAGATCAAAACTATAAACAGAGTGCAGTTGTTGTGATTCTCTGGTAGGAAATGATTTTTTTAACACTTGCAACAAGTCTAAATGATTGGATTAAAGTTATTTAATACTCTGTTAGTTATAGAATAAATTTAGTGGGAGGAAAATTAGAACTTTCTATAGAGAATAAATCAGATTTTTGGAAGTCTTGTGTATAATGATATTGAATGAAAGTAAAGGGTTTAGGAGATACTGTTTGTGAAATCTTGAGATGTTTCTGATTGTTATGTAAAACCCTTGATCTTTGTTGTGACTTCTGAACTTTCTAAAAACTGCTATATATCTGATGGAAGCAAGTTCATGTTTATATATATATATTCTCTACAGTATATTGGTGAGAATGTTTTGAGTTTATTTGAAGTCCAAAACCATGTTGTATTTTATTCTGAATTTTTTTAGTGTAATTAGCATATAGTAACCTATAGAGTTTATCATGGATAGTAAGGATCAAGGCGTAAGTGATCTTAAATTTAAATTGGTTGAGTGTTAGCAAAAATGTGAGTTCTAATCTAAGAGGTGCAGTCATTGGGGTTATGGGAACTGAATTAATCTTTCATTGGTTTTGCTGAACATGTAATTATAAATCTGATCTGTTTTTTTTATGGATTAACCATGTGTTTATTTGTTTCTGTTTTGATGACGTGGTGAATATTCCTAAGTTATGTATCAAATGCTCTATTTTCTGTTGGAGATTTTTTTAGTGAGTATATGAAACTGAATTTGATATTGTTCACTATAAAATGTTTTCTTTTACTACAAGCATGGTTTATGTTAAATTGCAATGTATATAAAAAATTTTCCTGACATACTAGGGCGAGACTTAGTGTGGATCCACAGTCTAGTTGTAGGTGGAATTTGTATATCTTGTTTTGTGACGCCCCGGACCCGGACATGTTCATTAAAGGTATATGCCGGTTCCTTGACATCAGGTGAGATCCCAGAAATGCATTTCTAAGTTTTAAAAACTAACCAACAGTTATATTTTAATCCAAAAATTTTCGGAAAAACGGCTATATAACGTTTGTATTTATAAGAATGGGCTAAGCCCTCAAACCAATACTTGATAAACACAAAATATATAGATAATATACACCATTCCAAAAACAACTAAGCCATCAAACATCTATAGATTTAAAGTAAAGTTTAAGATTTTCCCTTCTTTTCTCTCTTTCTCATTTAAAATTTATACACAATCCAAAAAATAGACGACTACATAAAAACACTGCCCAACCCTATCCAGGATAATAATAATCCTCCGGGTTGTAGTCGTCATCCAGCCCGTTAGTTCTGCCTACCTCAGTTTGTGGTTGCTCTGCAGATTTATCTGAAAACAAAACCGGTAAAAACAAAACACGCTTGAGACTAACGTCTCAGTAAGCAGCAAAATGCATGATAAGAACATTTTATGCAGTTTCAAACAGTAAAATAGCATGATAAGGTACTATACCATCAAACTTTGACAACTCATGCTAAATCTATATCAATATCATGTAATGACATTACTTTGAATTCTGTGGAATCATAAAACAGATAAAATCAGATTAATCCAAATCACGATTTCAGTAAAGTCTCATGTAATAACAATGATTTAATTCACTTGTCCAATTCACCACCTCACGACTTACAATGGAAAGATCTAGCTAGGATCGCTATTCCAAAGCGGAGCACTTAAACATGAGACATGCATGAGCTGGCAAGTACAACCCAGTCCAACCATAGCAAGTTAGTGATCTCTTCAGACCATCGAGTTAGTGATCTCTATTAGACCATCGAGTTAGTGATCTTTATTAGACCATCGAGTTAGTGATCTCAATGAGACCATCTAGTTGACTTTACGGGTTGCTGTAGCACATTCTGAGGAGGATGCAAGTTCACAACCCCCGGCCCCTCATGAGCTAGGGTGAACTGCCGTCCTCAACCCCCCAGTTACAAGAATCCAAGCTCCCAATGAAAACTAATAACAATAAATCACAGTATCGAAAAAGGGAAAAGTGAAAGGTAGTGGATGGGCTGTTCATTGTTCTTCTACCGAATAAAAGGAAGAAAAGATTCCAAGTTGGCTTTAATGACAAGTATTTCCAAAACATGCATGCCGATTATTTTACAATTAGATATACATATCTTATTCCATGGAGTAACAGTTTAGGAACTAGGATTATACTTGGTTAGCATGTGCTGGTGTGAAGCATTTTTCCTTAAATCAAGGCCTTAGCTCACTTGACTGCAAAATCTAAATATTAGGTTCAAGATTAAAAGGCTCACTTTTCTGTTTGTAGGGACTTGTTTCTGCATACATGCCAATTGCTGCAGTTCTGATAAGCCTTGAAATTGCAGATGTGATATTCTCCTATGCTGCTAAACTTGGTATGTTTAAAGTACTTCTCCATTAACTCAAGATCCTTAAACATTATTTGTTTCTTTACTTAAAAATTATTGTTTTTGAGTATTTCTACTAATCTTGTATTATCAGGTGTGTTTTCCCATGGATTTACCTTTTCTGCTCATCCGGTAGCTTGTGCAGTTGCACTAGAAGCAGTGAAGATTTACAAGTATTCTACTAAGCTGTTTTTCTCTTAAACATTAAATGGGTGGTCAGTAATTGCTATTGAGGAATTAAACTATACTTCTTGGCTGTTTAGCTAATAAACATGCTCATGAAACATGAGACAAACCCAATATCTTCCATTCCTGATTTTGTGCTTTTTATAATTAGAATAACTGAAAAACCTCAGGCTACCAAGTATGGAAGCAAGGGTTCCAGTCTAACAACCACTTCAATATAATACATGCTTAGATCAAAACAGAAATCCAACGAAACAGAAACCCAACAAAAGTCGACAGAAACAAAATCCCAACAGACATCGACAGAAGCAGAAACCCAACAGACATTGATAGAAACAGAAATAACCAGAACCAAACAGTAATCAAATGGAAATTGATCAAAACAGGATTCCATCGAAAACTCAACAGTGGTTGAACGAGCAAACAGAGATCAGAAGAAAAACCAACGAAAATTGATTAAATCGAATAAACTATGCTACTTACAGATTTTCGCCAAGATCCACGCCCACTCTCTCTATTTTCCTCTTCTCTTTTCCTTCTTCTCCTGCTCGTTTTCTCTCTTCCTCCACTCGTTTTCCCTCTTCCACGATTTCTTCTCCTCTTCTCTTCCACTCAATTTCTTCCTCTCTTCCCAAAAACGACCAAGAGGAAACGATTGCTTCCTCTCTCTTATTCTTCTTCTTCTCCAACGATTTTGATTTCCCCTTTCCACGATTTCCCTTCTCTTGCTTCCTTCTTCTAACCCCAACGAACCAAGCAACCCAAAAACCCCAAATGCCCAATTCGTCAATTGCTTAGGTTTGTTTTTTTTTTTAACCCATGGAACCAATGAGCCGGTTCATTAACTTGAACCAACCCCATTGAACCATTAAACTAAACAAACCCTTTTAACCCACTAAACTAAATGAACCCATTCAACCAAATGATTTTTTTTTCTTCCTCTATTTGTTTTTTTTATTTAATAATTTTAAATCTTAATTCCAATTTCTAAAAATTCCGGGGTTTTACATGTTTGGATTTAAGTCTGGAGTTCCTTCATGCGTTTCCTCCATGATGGAGAGGTCTTCCATGAGGGAAGCGCTGCAGCAACTCCGTTTCCACCATGATGGTGAGGTCACTTGAGTATTTTTCCGCCATGAGGGCAATACATTGGATAGTTCGAGTTATTGCAGCTATTAAACTGGATTGTCTGGAACTCTAGTGCTTAGCCGCACAAAATAGACAAACTTCACGAGTCCCAATATATAATGTTTTCCGAATTTGTGATCGACGATGTATTTCCGAGATTAGTTGGATTAACCGAGGTTAACCATAACTTAATTGATTATAACTTGTGCATGTTTTAGAACTGTTATAACTGTATTTTTGTGCATGCATTGCTACTTGCTGATATAGTCGTATCTCACTGTTTTATTTTTGATTTCAGAGAGGACAATACAGGCGGGTATATGTTTGTTTCAAGTGAGTTGGGAAAAAATTTTAGCTGACTCTGATTATATTAGTGTTTACTTTCATATTGACCTTCACTCTGATAGCGATCCTGTGTAAAAAGCTAACTCCTTGGGAACGAGTTACGGTTTATTTCACATAACCCGGTTCTGGGGCGTTACACTCCGTCAACCATCAATGCGGATCACCCCTGAGATACACGGATAGGCTGGTGTGTACAATCCAATCAATTGCAAATAAGGAACCCGAGGAATACCTATCCGATCATAGATATATGAATCATCAACAAACACGGCTAATAACAGTGCATGTGCAAGTCACAAGTGAACTACAAGCACGGCCTAATGTAGCTCTCATGTGCGAGTCACAAGTAACCTAAAACATGACCAATATAAAGCTCATGTAAGCCGATGTCTCATTAAAGCATACGGTGGTAACCCAAATAAACCAATACCGAACAAACTCGGCTAAGACCAAGTCAAGGTAACACAACGGTCTGGATTGTTGCCCTCGTCGAAAAACACGACGGAATGCATACTGGGGAAAAACTAACAAGTATAACTTACCAGACAATTTCATTTCACTTCCTAGCTAAGTTATGGATCCATATTAAGCACTGCCCGCTAGACACAACTCACAATCAAAAACATTTAATAACTTAATAATGTATAAATCAATAATAACAAACCCCCATACGAGGAGACATAAACATGTCAATAACAAACCCCAAACGAGGAGACACCAACGTGTCGAATAATGTGTCTACAATCACCACTAAATTCTCGGTTGCAAACCAACAAATATTTAAAATAACCAAAATCAAGTCTTAAACAGAGTCCAAGTCTTTAAAAAAAAATAAGTATGAAACCTTAAAACCCCAAATTTTCTACATGATTTTTATTGGTAAAAATTAATAAGTTGTGTGTATGTAGGGAAACTCGGTGGGCGAGCATGCACCGAATCATGGGTTTTTAAAAAAACTCGTCGAGCGGCAAAGTATGTATAGTAAGTATAAATACTTAAGGTAGTTAGATTCGTAGGTTTCGTTTTCGCATACATTGAGATTGAAGGAGGTTACGGCTAATGTTCTAGGGTTTTGGAGAGGAGCAGACTTGTGGGGTTCTTTGCGAAAAGAGTTCAGAGGATCTACTGTTGGGCTTGCGAACAGGAGGATCGACTGTGGGACTTGCTGTTCGAGGAGTTGCTGTTGCAAGGTTTTGGAGCGTATACCTGTAAGTAGCATCGTTTTAATCTGAGGTTTTTGGGTTTTGTCTATTGGTTTTAGCCGTATGCATAATCTTGGAGAAATAACGATTCGCTCATATTGTTTTTGGATTATTTTTAGAGGCGAAAATTTTAGGTGGTTAGATTAAATTCGAATCGTGTCATATAGTCTTTGGAGGATGGTAGGAGTGTAGAAAAGTCATTACAGATGTGAGAAAATGGGACAGTCATGGAGTTCTGGGAGTTACAGAGAGTTGCAAATCGTAAGGTGTATCCGCCGACTTGGCGCCTACCTAGCGCCGACGGGTTTAGTCAGCGCGAGAATTAGTTTTTGTTCTCGCCGAGCTCGCACTCATCTCGCGCTAAGGGTTTTAGTTAGTGTGAGATCGATTTCTAGTTATCGCCGAGTTCGCGCTATTCTCTCGCCAAGTATATTTTTAGTTAGCGCGAAGTGTTTTTGGCATTACCAAGTTCACGCTGACCTCGCGCCAAGCGCCAGAGGTCAGTGCACCCACTAAGAATTAGCAGAAAGGTATGTCTGACCAAATAAAGCCAGATTTTGATATTTTGAGATTTCAATCACTTAGCCACTGACTTGTTTAGGATCTTAGAAATACTTTTACCTGTTCAAACCACCCGGAGATTATTAAGTCAAATTATTGGTAAATCTTAGGAGTTCCGAAGTAAACTTTGAAGGGCTATCGGTTGGTTATTTTACTGTTCTTGACATTAGGGGTTAATGATTTAGTTTCTCTAATGTTCCACACTTGTTCTTGATTGAGAAATTATTTAATCTGGTTTTACTTGATTTAAAGTTCTGAAATGTATTTGTAAAGTTTATCTTGGTGTGAGTAAATGGGTTTTATTACCAATGGTCTTGTGTTATGGGATTGGAGTAATTACTGAAAGTACATGAGGTACTGTTCTGGTCTGGAGTGACCTGTGTTGAGCTCTATTGTGTTATACATGATGATGAATATGTTTGTTTTAATGTGATGTCAGAGTTGAGTTTATACGATGGTTTTTCTGTTTTGGTTTAGCTTGTCATGGATCCATGCTTAAGCTTAGTAATGTGATGGTATTGTTGGTTGGTGTAATTGCATGGCCTTTTGTGTTGCCACAACCGGTGTAGAGCAGCCAGAAACCCTGAGTATGCCTAGTTGTCAATGCCGAAACCCAGGGAGTAGGCCGGCATTGGATGACGAAACCCTGAGTAGGCCGTCATTTCAGAGTTTCCAAAACCCTGAGTAGGCCGTCATTTCAGAGTTTCCAAAACCCTGAGTAGGCCGGAACTGTGTACATGGAGGTGTGGATGTCTCCTTGGCATGCTAATTAATCAACTTAACAATAGTCATGACATTGACCATTCGATGTGTTGTCGGTATTATATGGAAATATGATTTAATAATAATGTTGGTTTTGGATTTAAACTTGGAGATTGTCTTGGTTGCGTTAATCGTACTAGTTGTTTATCGATGCATAATTTGAACTGTTGTTAACTATTTCTGCATGCATATGCTACTCGCTGAGATATTCGTATCTCATTCTTTTGTTTTTGTTTTGTTTTCAGTTACTCGAGGTGAGGCGACTACTGGGGTAGATCCGACTGAGACATATAAGGAGGAAGATTACTATTATATTCCATAGACTTGTAGGTTATTTTGAATTGGACTTTTGATTTAATTAAATGTTGGAAGTGTAATAAAGTAGTTTGAGGTTGAATCATTTGATTTTAATAAAGCTGAATATTGAATTCTTAGATAAAATATGTTTGTGCACTCTGATATGGTTTAGTTTTAGGTGATTATCCAGTGATCACAATTATTTAAGATCCTTACCTAACACTCCGTGAGACGTGTTATACCTTTATTGAACAACACGGATCCAGGGCGTTACAGAGATGGTATTAGAGACTAAAGCTGGAATTAGAAGTTCCTAGGTAGTATGACCTTAGGAAACCCTGAGGGAATATTGTGTGTACGTTAGATAGAACCATGAGGATTAAAAGAGAGTTCCTAACTAATGTGGTGTTTTATGTTTACAGGCATACATGGCTGGTAGAGGCTGACGAACGAGGGCTGTAGAATATCCAGAGGAGGATATACCGCAAGAGCAGCCACCTGCACCACCACGAGGGGCTCCACCGCCAGTGGAGGATATTTGGGTTGCTGTTGGCTCACTTACACACCTCCTTGCAATGGAAAGGGAGGAGAGGATGAGTCAAATTGGAATGGCAATGGCCACCGGAATGGTCATGGAGCTGCAGTGGATCAGCAGCGGAAGGGAGAGGAGTTGTCCTTGAGGGACATTGATCAATTTAGGAAGTTGACTGCCCCACCCTTCCATGGAGTTCCAGATCCATTGGAGGCGGAGAGCTGGGTGGCCAGAGTGGAGCGCATGTTGACACGATGGACTGTCCGGAGGATCGGAGGGTAAGGTTGGCTACTTTTACCTTAGAGGGTGAGGCTCAGCACTAGTGGCAGTCATTGCGACGGCGGGCTGTAAAGGGTATTCAGATGACTTGGGACTGATTCAGGCAGGTCTTCTATGAGCAGTATTTCTCTGCAGAGGTGAGGTTGTAGAAGGAGAGAGAGTTCATGGACATCTCTCAGGGGTCTCTGACCGTGGCGCAGTACGAGGCCCGGTTCGTAGTTCTTTCTCGATTTGCGCACCATATCGTACATGATGAGCAGAGACACACTTAGCATTTCGAGAGAGGGTTGAGGGCAGATATTAGACGCATGGTCTCAGTGTTGATGTGCACTGAGTATTCTGATTTGGTGGGGAGAGCACTGCGTGTTGAGAAACAGGTTTTTCTTCTTGAGGTAGAATACCTTTGTACACAGCTCCAAAAGTACCCGTGCCAATCAAATTTGCAGATGCAAATCCATCAGTTGCTTTAAGGTCTTCATAAGATACCTTGATATATTCTTCTCCCAAGAAAGCTGTGGGAGGAGGATCTTTTTTGGACTTTCTTCGCCAATGAAATATCAAAAAACATGCTACCGATGTTGAAAATAAAGCCACACTAATTGATGTGACTATTACTTTAAAAGTATTGGATCTTCCATGTTTCTTTATGACTTCTTTAGGGCATGCTGGAAACTTTAAACTTGAAATACCCCCACAAAGCTTGTTATTTCCAGTGACAAAAAGATCGCTTGAGTTACTGAAGACTCTTCCCATAGGAACCTTGCCCTCAAGATCGTTGTGTGACAAATTCAAGCTTTGTATAAATCTCAAATTTGTTAGATCTTGTGGAATTTCTCCAGACAAATTGTTGCTTGAAAGATCTAAATATTGAATACCTTTCAGAGATGCGATGGATGACAGAATACTTCTATTGAAGTAGTTGTTTTGTATAAAAAGCTCTTCCAAGCCTGCACAATCACCAATTGCACTCAGAATTTCTCCAAATAATTTGTTATATGAGATGTTCAATGTCCCAAGACTTTTCAACTTGCCCAACTCTAATGGAAGTGAACCCATCAAGGAGTTATGAGATAAATCCATGAAAATGAGGGATGGGAGGGAGACTACTTCTGTTGGTATGTTTCTGTCAAGTTCATTTGGAGAAAGGTTTAACTTTTGTAAATGTTCACAGTGTTGAAGACTTGAAGGAATACTTCCATTCAAGTAGTTCGTTCTCAGTTCAAGCACAGATAATTGGGTGATATTGCCTATGGCGGATGGAACTTCTCCTATTAATTTATTGTACGCCAAGCTCAGTATTTGTAGATTCTGAAGCTTCCCTATGAAGATGGGAATTGTACCTGTGAGTAGGTTGGACTCCATGGTCAATAAATATAAGTTGACGAGATTTTCAATATTAGAAGGCATGCTTCCAAATATTCGATTTCCTCCTAAGTACAATGTCTGTAGCTGGTTTGAGAGATTGGCTATAGAATTTGGTAATTGACATCCAAAATTATTAAATGACAGACTTAGAATAGACAAATTGCTACAGTTTGTCAAAGAATTGAAAAAGCTTACATCATCAACTTGTCCAGTCCCTATGTTGTTTTATCCAATACTTAGTACCTCAAGACTCACTAAAGTTCCCAAATTTATTGGGACAGATCTAGAGAATATGTTTTCGGACATTTCAAGCCGGAAAAGTCCTAAAGAATTTGGAAATAACACTAGAATCATTCCACTAAATTGATTCCTGCAAGTTAAGAAAAATTTAAGATTAGGAAGTTTCAATCCCACATCATGTGGAAGGATGCCGGATAGTTGGTTACTTGCCAGAGAAAACACATCAAGAGATGAAAGGTTGTAAACAGATGGAGGAAAAATACCTGAGAGCTAATTTGAACTAAACTCAAGCCTATTTAAGCTTGAGAGTTGGCCTAAAAAGTTTGGAACATTACCCTCCAGTTCATTCTCTGCTAGAGAAAGAACTTCAAGCGAGGAAAGATTCCCAAGCGATGATGGAATTTCTCCAATTAAATTGTTGGTATGAAGGACTAAATGAACCAACTTCGATAGCGAGCCAAGGTTCGATGGAATTGACCCAAACAATTTATTATTACCTACTTTTCATGTCCCTGAGATGGGAGTAGCTTGACAAATTGCCTAGGATCTCACCTTCAAAGGAATTGTTGCTCAAAATAGTTGTTGTAACCGAAACAAATGGCCTCGTTCTGAAGGGATTGGACCGAAATTGTTGTTTTGGAGAATGATGATTTTGAGGAAGGTGAGATTTCCTATGTGATGAGATAATTTTCTTGTGAGCTTCTGAGATTTAAGGCCCAAGACTGTGATCCATTGATGTCGATGACTGCATGTGACACCATACTATTAATAGAAATGCAGATTATCATTCCATGAACTCAGCGTTCCAAGTGGATCCTCAGTTATAAGACTCTTGAAATTGAGTAATGTGATTCGATCTGTCTTGTTTCCTAGAGCTAATGATGGAGAGGTGGGAAGAGAAACCACCAAGCTTATTCCTGTGTTCAAGCATAAAAGAATGGTGTAGATGAGTAGAACAGAACAAGATAGAGTTATAATGCTTGAACATATATTCTCCATAGTGGAAATGGTTGTGATTGTTGTGAACTAACATTTGTGAACTCTTAAATACTTTTAAATCCTAGACCATCAAAGGAAACGCATTTCAAGTTGTAAGTCAAGATAAATATCTAGTCAACAGCAAACTCCAGTGAGAAACATGTTTTCCAAAAAAGGATACTCTTATTGTAAGGTTAAAAAGTGAGTTACTCTAGGAAAATTGAATGTGAAATTTATAGCCCAACTTTTTCTCCTCTCATGGATAGACATGCTTAGTACGAAATTTACAAGCAAAAAAAAGAGAGACATCTAATGGAGTTTTACAAATCATAATGGGGTGACACATGATTTCAATACTGCAGTTCATCCAAGAGAGGAACATGGAAAGTATCATAATTTCTTAATATGAGTAACCAATTCTGGTTGATTGATCTTCATATGAAGAACCATCATTGAACTGGACCGACGGATGTTCCGAGCAAGGAAAAATTCTATGAGAGGAGTATTTTAGTGACTACATAATGGAATAAGATCTTTCTCAAAGCTCTAGTCCAACATATTCCTAGAATATGAACACAATGTTGTCAAATGGATACAAAATTTAAAAAATTTAGCAATTCCAAGCAAAGATCTTCTCACATTCTTTAATCTAATCTATCCTTGTTCCTTTAAAAAGTCTTGTGTATCTAAACGCAATGTCAAGATTAAAAAAGTCTACTCTTAATATTATCTATCGATAGACCTAAATTTCTAACCAAATCTGAAAAGAAAGTGTCAATAAATCTCTATCACCTTGGCTCTAAATAATCTGGAGGAGGGGATCACGGCATTAGAAAGGTGGAAAGAACCGAAAATCAAATCATACGAATTCAAAAAGATTTTAAATCACAGGGAATTTCGGATTAGGGCACCAACCAGTTTTAGGATGAAATCAACAAGAAAAGAAATGCACGACGGAGCTGAAATTCCCAGAGCCTGCATCAATAATCCATTAGAAAGCACGTTAACTTGAAATCACAGACAGTGCCAATGCCAAGGATCGTTGGAGACCATGAACTAGCTCATAGACCCACTTTGATTGAGGTGCTCAGAGAGAGGGAGCGGAGCGTACATTAATCCAGTGAAGATGTTGATCAGATTATTCTGGTTCAATCGGAAATTCAGAATTTCAAATGGAGGAAAGTAGGACATAAGGGTGTCAAACGGGCCCAACTATTTTCGGAAAAACCCACCTAAGGCCCGGTCCTGTTACGGCCCAATAACTGTTGCATGTATTAGTCCTACATAGGGTTGTCAAGGGGTGGATAAAGATTTGAATCCGATCCGAATTTGATTTGATTATCTAAATATGGATCTTAGTTTAGATCTAATTATCCGAATTCGATTATATTCGGATATTGAATAATCGGTCGGATTCGAATTTGAATCGAATTCAGTATTAGATGTGAAAGATTCATTGGATAATTAGTTTGAATTCAGATATCGGTATTTCTTATTGAATCGAATTTGGATCTTAGCATATCCGTACCATATTCGACCCATTTACAGCCCTAATCCCACGTTGCCTTAGAATGGATCTTCCTTTCCAAACAATGCCGCCTATAGAAGGGGATTCAGCCCCTTTCAAATCCATAAACGAACAACGAACTGAGCCATTGAGCCAAGCTATTAATATTCTATAAACCGTGTCCAAATCACATGGTCTAATTAATTGTAACACCCCTGATCCGAGTTACATAATTTAACCATAACACGTCTCCAGAGGTTAATATAAACACAGGATCGCAATATCAGAGTGAAGGAAAAACGTGAATACAACAATAACTATATAACAGAGTGCGCTAAAATAAACCCAAACTGGAATAAAACTCACTTGACCAAGAACTACCCGCAAGTATCGTCTTCTCCAAGAGCAGCTGAAAACAAAACAAAAACAAACGGAATGAGATACGAATATCCCAATGAGCAACACATGCATGCACAAAACCATTTAGTTCAGTTCTAAAAACATGCCACGGTGCAACACATATACGATGACAATAACACGTCTAATCCGAGTAATCCAATAGAATCCCAATAATCCATGTGATATAAAATGCGGAATCCATCATATAAATTAAGCAATACCGTCGGTATCAAATCTTGCATATAGCCGTAAAGTCACGTATAAACCAAATATAAAACGAATCTAGTACCAATCTCATGTCAAACTAGACGAGAGAACCACGCCAGGTCTATGTACCTCATCCCAATACCATATCCGATGAGGGAGCCACACGGGCCTATGTTACCTCATCCCAACACAACACTCGATGAGGGAGCCACACGGGCCTATATTACCTCATCCCAACACAATTCATCACAGGTCACTCCGGACCAGAACAATACTCATGACATCTCAATAAAATTTTCCAACCCAAATACACTAATAGTAAAACCATTTTACTCACACCAAGATAGTTTTACAATTACGATTCAGCACTTTAAAATCAAGCAAACCCAGGTTAAACAATTTCACAATCGGAAAACAAGTGTAGAACATAAAGGAAAACTAATTCATTAACCCCTAGTGTCAGGAACAGTAAAATAACCTACCAATAGCCCTTAAAATTTACTTCGGAACTCCTAAGATTTACCAATAATTTGACTTAATAATCTCCGGGTGTTTTGAACAAATAAAAATAATTCTAAGATCATAATCAAGTCTTTGGCTAAGAGATTTAAACCCCAAAGTAGAAAATTTTGGCTTGGATTTGGTCAGACACACATTTCGATAGATTTTAGTGGGTGCGCTGACCTCTGGCGCTCGGCGCGAGGTCGGCCCCAACTTGGCGTATACCCAAACAGGGTCTCGTGCAGACTAAAAATACTTGGCGCAAGGTCAGCAAGAACTCGGCGAAACCAAAATCTATCTCGCTGAGCTCAAACACTTGGCGCTAGATCGACGCCAACTCGGCGGATCCGACTTTCGAAACGCGACTCTCTGTTAACTCTAGACTCCATGACTGTCTTGATTTCTAGCCTCTGTAACACTTTCCCTGTGTTTCTACCATTGCCAAACGACCTTTACACATGACTCTAAATTAATCTAACCTACTTCATGTCATGACGCTAAAACTCGTCAAAATCCTCCTTTCGAAAATAACATATTTCCAAAACATGCAGTTCGGTTAATCCAGAATCAAAACCACAAAACACAGTTTAAAAACGATGCTACTCACATGATAGGAAGAACCCCACGATCGATTACTTGCAAATCCACTTTAGACCTCGCACAGCAGTAGCTCCAAAATCACTTCAATGAGCGATCGGTGTTCCAAATCTTGATTCCTGATCGCACCCCAGGTTGGACCGATCCCAGCAACCTCCGACAGAAAGATCTCCTACTTCTGAATAGCTTCCAAACAAATCCAGCACCCCAATCCACCTTGCCCTAGTTTCTTGATCGAGATGAGCCAGAGCGGCAACCTCCTCCTCCGAACAAAACAAGCTAAACCTAAACTCCCAAAAATTGCTGCTACTTATAGTGGTCGCTTGCGCCCTAAAACCACCTCATGATCTGTTGCGTGCTCACCCACCGCAATATCCTACCTAGGCACCCACCTACTCTTTGATTTAATTTCGCCACTCCACCAAGGCTCACATTATCACCTTTCAAATTATAATAAATTTCAACCACACTACTATTAATTTATTTAAACCAATATTTGATGCCTACTTACCTTAATTTAAAGTCTTCATAATTTAGGCTTGGGGAAATTCCGAGATTATCCTCACTTGCTCCAACACCAAACCACAAAAATCCAAATCCATGGAAGTCCAATAACCAAAATTTCCCATTTTAATAATTCATTTAAATTTTGAAATTTAACTCTAATTAATTTCCCTTTCTCTATTTCTAAAGTTTTCCACTATTTAAATAAATAAAAACATAAAAATCTAATTTTTAATGTTATTAAAAATTCAGGATTTTACATTAATAAATAAATTTAATAATAAAAAAATGTTGAACATAACTCACATTTCCCAAACGCGGGTCTAACGCTCAAGTCATAGAACTACTTCTCCCCCTCTCGTTTGAACAGCGATCTCACTTGGGCTCTATCAATACCAACGTTCGAACAACTGATCTCACGTTAGGTTAAAATACACTAACGTTCGAACGCCGCCTCTAACGCTATCGAACGCTACTCTCGGGTTTCTCTGCAGACTTTGAACGTTCGAACTCTGCATCAAACGCTATCGAATACTACTTTCGGGGTTGTCTGCAATTGTATTTTTCACTGAGCATTTGAACGGTGCTTCAAATGGCTATCTAACGTTGATCATAACTTCTTCAATTTGACACCGATTTTGACGCCGTCTGAACCATGATTCCTATAACCACCAAGAGTATCTTTACATCAACAAATTAGACAGAATTTAGATAATGAAAATAAAATACTAAGATGAAGGAATTTGGAAATTTCTAAGTAAAATTGGGAATTAAATATGAGATAAAACCAGATAAGTCATGAAATTAATGTGATAAAATGTGGTATTTTCATGACTTATCACATTGTACAAGTAGTTGATAGAGGGGTATAAGTCTATATAGGCATACAAGTTAGTGTATATTGTTGTACAAATCAATTGATAAAAGATACAAGTCATTTGATTGAGTGCTAAAGGTCTTCTTATAAATATACAAGTCTATATATAGCATTGTATAAGTCATCTAATAGAGGGATATAAGTCTATATAGGCATACAAGTTAGTATATATTGTTGTACAAGTCAATCGATAAAAGGTACAAGTCATTTGATTGATTGGTACAAGTCGCCTTTTATGTGTACAAGTTAGTACTTTATATTGTACAAGTCATTTGATAGAGATGTATAAGTCTATTTAGGCATACAAGTTAATATATATTGTTGTACAAGTAAATTGGTAGAAGGTATAAGTCATTTGATAGACTGGTACAAGTCCTTCTATAAATGTACAAGTTAGTACTTAGTATTGTACAAGTCATTTGATAGAGGGTATAAGTTTGTATAAGCATACAAATTAGTATATATTGTTGTACAAGTCAATTAATAGAAGGTACAAGTCATTTAATTGAGTGGTACATGTACTCTTATAAGGTATAAGTCAGTACATATCATTATACAAGTCATTTGATAGAGAAGTTTAAGTTTATATTGGCATACAAGTTAGGGTATATTGATGTACAAGTAAATTGATAGAAAGTACAAGTCATTTGATTGAGTCGTACAAGTCGGTACATTAAATTGTACAAGTCATGTGGTAAAGATGTACAAGTCTCTCTATACAATGGCAGAACTAGGACTCCAAATCTGAGGGGGCAAAAAAAATTTTAAATTAACACTTCTCATGAAATATAGAAATTTCAATGGGGGGGGCAAACCAAACATTTTAGAGGGGGCAAAACATAAGTTTTAATTAAAAGATATAAAAAATATATATTTTTAATTAAAAAATAAAAGTTGGGGTGCAATTGCCCCCCTAAGGTCTAACGTGGTTCCGCCACTGTCTCTATAAGCACATATTATATATATATATGTAATTTGATTGAGTGGTACTAGTTGTCTTATAATTGTACAAGTCAAGATACAATATTGTACAAGTCATTTTGTTAAGATCCTCTCTCTCCTTTTTTTCTTTCTTTATTATTTTTTGAAAAGAAAAAAATACAAAAAATAAGAAAGTTGGGGTAAAGGGCACTTTTGGAAATATACTTAATTCAATCAATTTCAAACATAACAAGGGCAATCTTGGAAACTTGTTTATTTAATTTTTAATTTATTTAAATGAGAAAAGGGCATTGTTGGAAGAAAACAGGCTGTAACAGTAAAAGACCACTGAATCTTAAATATTTTGATAAAGACCACTGAATCTTAAATATTTTGATAAAAGACCACTGAATCTTAAATATTTTGATAAAAAGTGATAAAATATCACTAAAAATTAATTTTCCCAATGTTCAATTTGTTGTATCTTTGCGTGACGTTGCCGTTGCGCCGTTACCTTGATTTGAATATCCGAGCTGAACCAGATGGATTCGGTTCGGGTAGGCTAATGACCTAAAATACGTCAATCCTCGCTGGTTCAACGCAGGCTTTGGGAATTGCTGCTTCATCGTGTGTTTTTTTTTTCTGATTGATTGATATCATCGTCCTCGGACACGTTGGTGCCCTGATCTGAAACTTCCCATGATTTACAATCCTTTTGATTTCAGTTTTGTACTTGTATGATTCGTGATTTTCAGTTCTTTTCTCCTTAATTTGATTGATTAAATTTTTGTTGGGTGGGATTGGATGTGATATATCAATGGCGGTCCCCTCACATTTGCTTCAGATTGGTGATCTTACTTTGTTAGTCTACCAATCGAGCACAAACATTATTTGGATAGGCTTGGGTCGACCAAGTTGATAATTGCACTGGGATCCTGTAATTATTATAGTCTCTAAATGGATTTTGATTATGAGCAGATCTTAGAATCAGATTGTTTATTCACCCTAGAATCTTTATGTTGACTTGCTTTGCTTTTGTTTTTTGCACATTCGCTGCTTGTAAGAATGTTTAAGTGGATAAGCTATGAATATTGCCTCGCATTCACTCATGAGGTGCCATATTCTGTGCCACTCCCAAGCTGATTAAGGATGGGAAACAATACTTCTAATGAAAACAATGCCAATAAAGAAAATCAGTGAGGCCATAACAATACAAAGACAACCAATGACATAAAGACAAGTTCACTCCTTTATTAAACAAAGAAAGATGACAATATCACCAAAATATCAAGACAAACCAAAAATCTGGGATTGTTATTCCATATAGAATATGTTCTGAAATATAAAAACAACTCATTGCTTGTCTTGTTGCAAAATCATTTAACAGCAATGCAAAAGGCCATATGGTGGGTGTGCATATCAAAATCCTTAGTGTCCAATTCCTTGCAGTTTGCTATAAGATCTTCACATATAATCAGTAGTTCAGGATCTGATCCTATTTTCTTCTTCTGTCACTTCTTATCTACAACATAAAAGTCAATTCAGAAAAAGCCGGGGGGCATGGAATGTCAGGCTCGAATCTTGTTGAGGTCCTTTTGTATAGTAGTCTAGATAATTATTTACATTTCACAATGGGTGATAGTGATCAATTTTTGTATTATTTTCGCATCTATCCGTTAACATGTTTAAGAAAAAAACTGAAACCTATAAGATTATGCTAATTGATACATGTTTGAAGGTTTCCAATATCAGCTTGTCAATACAAGCATTTTGGAACTTGTCGATTTGATGGTGTGTTTTCTAGTGGTATAGACACCCCCCATTGTGGTGAATAGGCTAGAGGATGTTTCCAAGATTGGACATTGTAGAATTGATTTCAAATTTAAAAAGAATGGCATGCCTGGGGCAATATAGCTGATAGATATTTTTATGGGAACTGAACTACTTTCGTGGTTGCTGAAATTTCTGGTGCCTCTGGAAAGGAATTTAGATAATCCAAAACCACCCACATGGGCAGTCATGTTATCGTCAAGTAAAACGTTGCTTGGCTTTAGATCACAACGATAAGAAAACAATTTAATTTAGACTATTAAGTTGGTATGTTAACCTCGCCTTCTCCGGTAGCCAGGTTGAAGTAAAGGTCTATGATGTTGGGGGAGTTCTCATAATAGGCAGGAGCGCAAAGCTTAGCTGTGAATTGAAATATGGGAATATGGGATCAAATGCAGGCTGTGCATATTCTTACCGTACTTACCTTTTATATAATATCAATGCCAACAAGCGAGTTTCTTTGTGGAGACTTTTTTTTTTTTTTTGGTGAAAGTTTCTTTGTGGAGACAATCAATAGCATCACCCTTCTTCATCCTTAAACCACAAATGAAGAAGTGCTTTTTCAATAGCAGAAGTTCGGAAAACCTCAACAAGGGGACCAACTTATCCTTTTCTTTACCATTTTATGAGTCCTTAGCTACTTTTTCTTTTTGATTTCTCCAGCTCTTAAGGGAATAAACTATCATGACAATCTCAATGACTTATTGAAACTTATTTCATTCTTCATATGGGAATGGACTATCTTTTGGTCTCAATTACCATATATTGTAACTTCATATGGGAATGGACAATCTCAATGACTTCGAGGATTTTGCAAGCAAACTCTTCTCTTTGAAGTAGAAAAAACTGATTAAATTATTTGAGAAACGATGGAATAGGGGTCCAACTAAATTACTAATAGATCCATTTAGGTCTGCGTTTAACATAGAAATTGCATCAAATGTAAGCTTAAACCCTGCAGCTGATGGATTGCATTGACCTGTAGAATTAAAAACTGTGTAAACTCAATCACAGACATTTGTAATAAGGCAGGAGTAACCTATATATGTAATAGAAATGTAATTATCCCGAATTTTATATTTTCAATCTATTCTTCCTATTTATTTACTTATTTGTTCTAATCAGAAGACACTCTTGCTTAGCCCAACTCCCAACGAAGTGGGAACGAAGAAGACTCGTTCAGCGCGTCTCCCACCTCTGCAAAGTGTGAATGAAGAGAGGAGAGGGGACAGATTAGGTACGCCTCTCCCCTGCCTCTTTTGCTTGCCCCTGCCTCGCTTTCTCTATGTCTTCCCCTCCCACCGTGTCTTTCTATCTCCAATTTTTATTTTTATTTTCCTTTCTATTTATGTTTCACTGATTCTGAATGGTACGCCGTGGGTGCCGACAGCGTGCCGCTTGGAATTCGATCCTTTGTTTTAAGCTACACGGAGTGGCATGCTGCCGGTGGCGCTCGAAAATAGGGGGCTTTTACCACAAAATCTTACGAAACCGACAAAATTTCACCGGCACCCGGAACGGCAAACACTGGTTTTTGATGGGTTCCTGAGTGGGTTTTCGCTTGTAATTTTTCCTCTAAACTTGAAATTGGGTTTTCATCTGCATAAGTGAAATTGGGTTTTGATGAGTTCCTAAGTGGGTTTTGACTTGTAATTTTTCCACAAAAGTGAAAAATGGAACTTCTGGGACAAACCTGATTTGGGTTTTGTTTACTTGTCTCTGAAGGCCCACTGAAACCATTATTCTTGGTGCTTTATTTGTTGGAAATGTTTTTTTTTCCCTGTTGCATGATCTCATCTGGATAAGTCTTGTTGTCATTGTTGTTGCAGGATCTAGTTCTTATTTTCCTCAGTTGATATGGGGTTTGTGCTTAAAGCCTCGGCAAGTCTCTTTCGATCAGAAAACCTTGTGTCCTTTTCTCCAAGCTGTGAGAACAACTATACTCTCAGAAAGCATAGAACTAGGATCCCGGTAGCCTCCTTGTCAGCCACAATAGCACAAAAGATTGAGAAGCCTTCCTCTGATTGTCAAAAGCTCAGGTTCCCTATCATGGTTGGTATTCATATATTATGCCAAAGTTTGAGTGTTACTGTATGCATTGACTCATTCACTTATTTGTTTTTGAAAACGTAGATTCAGATATTCATATATGTCATTTTGGTATTCCTTTGCTGTTAAAAAATGATGGATCATAGTCACCATTTTCTTCAGAATTTCAGATACTCATGCAGCCATTGGTAAAATGTTTAAAAGAAATCAGGAGCCACGATGATAATAGGCTCCATGATGTAAATAATGTAACTTACAAACCATTATGAGCTTTACCATCACATCATCATATTGAGATGTCAATTGATTCGTGTTCTGTCATATAAAGGGAGGCACACCACAAAATCCTAGTGGCCGAACAAAATCTTATAAAATTCAATATCACACAATGAAAGAAGCAAGGAAACAGTGGGTTGCCCAATATACAAGTATTTAGTGTGAATTTCAGAAGCAAATGCTGTTGGGTTTGTGAGTTGTATGTGTCCAATCCTTTGTCCAACATGTGCAGAGTTGTTTGCGCTCAATTTTCTGCCTAACAGGTGCATATATGCTGGCTTTCATCTAAGGGGCCTCATCATAGGCTCTGAAGAATTTATGAGTTATATCAAGTCAATATAGTCTCAGGAATGTGAGGCAAGATCAAAGAGGCTGGTGAGGGAAAGGAGACTGGAAAAAGTCAAACTCAGTGATCCGTGGGGAAGGAGAGCTTCCGGAAGAGTTTAACTTAGCCGTTATGATGGTGATTGCAGTGACAGACCTGAAAAAAGTGGTTTTGGAATATCTGTTGGGAATGAGAAACTGGTTTTCTGCCATAAAGTAGTTTTCTGCCCCTGTTACTTGATGAATCAATCAGAGCCTTAGGGGAACTCTGTTCTGGCCACTTGAATTAATTTTATACCTCGTTGCCTATTATTGAACCTCGGGTTTGAACTTTGATCATGTATATGCCACTTGAATTTAATGTTTTGCCACCTTTGATTCACCTGAAATCTATTTCTTATAGGTAGCAATATCTGTTCAATTGAATTTTATTATTTTTCTGGAAAACTGGATTTTATCATTCACATATTTTCATACTCCCTTACAGAATTAAAACTGTAACAAATTGGATATAACATTACAACATCTGAAGTTTCTTACAGAAAGACATGACATATATTTGTTGAGGATCTCTTTCCAAGGATGATGTTTGTGTTTTTAATATAGTTTTTTACAGGTTAATAGTTGTACGGGCAAAATGGGGAGAGCAGTTATTGAAGCAGCAGTTTCTGCAGGCTTACCTCTAGTTCCTGTATCATTTAGCCATGCTGAGGAGTCCGGTAAAATTGTTCAAGTACGTGGGAAGGATATTCAGATACATGGTCCATCTGGGAGAGAAGGCATTCTTGCTTCTGTCCTTGATGATTATCCAGATCTGATTTTGGTGGACTATACCGTGCCTGCTGCAGTGAATGGTATCTGTTTTGAGATTTTTCAAGTTAGAGCTGAAAGAATGTTGTCATAAATAGAGTGGCATGTGCATACCTACCGTTGCTATAAAAATCACATAGACTAGGATCATGACTGAAGGTGGTAACATAGTGATGCCAAACAGCAGCTGGTAGGTTTTTTCTTGGAGGCATGAAAATACTAGGACACTGAAAATTATCATATAGGGTAGTTTAAGACGTGGAATGTGTCAAATCTAAAAATATCAGTATATGAACCAAAGGAAAATATAGGAGTTTGTCATAGTTCTAATTTGAAACTTCAAAATCAAGTGTTTCCCAGCTAGAACTTTGATATAGACCACACTTTAAAATAGTCTACTATTATTTATTATGAATGCTAGAATCCCATCACTAAAGAATTGAAACTAAAGCAAAACAACTAGTCTGTGATGATGAAAAACTTAAAATTTGCTTTGAAATTGAAATTAATAATTTCATTTTCTTTTTCAATTTTAAATAAATCCATATTTCAAAGTATCCTGCATTGACAATTTGTACAAAGTTTATCCTTTCACTTGAACATTAGAAGCATATAAAAATTAAAAGCAGTCTTGCAGCACATCTGCACCCTTGCCAGTCTGTTGGCCGTAACTTGGTCTTGTTGGATTTCGTTAATTGGACTTTGTAAAGGTACCAAAACAAGACAATGAACATTCATGGAAGTTGAAAATATCAACCAATAGTCTTCGTGTTATCCAATCATCACAGTCTTGATTGGAAGCTTTATGACCCATGCCTCCATTATGATTTTCAGACAAATGGATGCACTTTTGCATGTTTTGAGAGTGGTGAATGCCATCTGTAGTTTGCCCTTTAAAGTACGAAATGGGGTAAGGTTTCTGGAATATTAATATTTTCAAAGAAGTCATATAATGAAGAATACCTTTTAAGCATACAAAAATAATAGCAATCCTGATACTTTTGTGAATTTGTTGTCCATCAAATGTCTTAGATCTAAGTAATAAATAATTGGTTTTTTAGCCCCTCACTGAGAAAGCAAAAAGATAACTAGCACCAATCACCTTGGCATGAATACTATAATTATAAATGACAGTCCAAATGTTATGTAACCATACCTGTGAATGAAGCCATCCATGTGGTGGACAATCAGGAGTCCTCGTACTGTTAACACCTAGGTGTTAAGCTGTTGAAAACCAATTGTGACCGAATGGGAACCATGTCAGGGTAACATCTTAGTCGTCAGATATCATTTTAATGCAATTGGGTTCATCTTTGGCATAGAAGTTCTGGGTGGAACGGTCTATATCTGGTGCGTGCCTTCTGCATGTGAGCCAGTGTTAAAATCACTGTTATTTATAGAGGTTAATTGTTACTTATGATACTTCAATTTATGGTTTTGGCTTTCTGTTTACTCTTTTTTCTGTCTTATTTAATATGCAGATAATGCAGAGCTATATTGCAAAATTGGAGTGCCATTTGTCATGGGAACTACTGGTGGAGATAGGGAAAGGCTGTACAAGACTGTGGAGGACTCAAAGTCTTATGCTGTAATTTCTCCTCAGATGGGAAAACAGGTGTTTGAACCAACTGACTCGATTATTTAAAATTTTTAAGCTGTTTTTGATCCTATTTCTTTTTTCATTGAAAAATCTGTGTTCTTTGCTTTGTCTAGGTTGTAGCATTTATTGCAGCCATGGAAATTATGGCGGAGCAATTTCCTGGAGCCTTCTCGGGCTATACTCTGGAGGTACAATCTACCTGAAGGATTGGCTATTCTTTGTGTATTTCATTCCTAAAATTCAAAACTTTGCTTATTCTGGAAACTGCCTCAGTAATGTATGAATGTGTGAAATTTACAATTTTCATCCACTTTATATCTATGAGGAAAGGTATTGTAGTCTGCCTTACCAGGTTACTTGCCCGGTAAGATAGGACTTTATCTACCACTTGAGGCCAATCTGGACTCTTCACCTTACAGGGGACCCTTGAGATAGGCCATGTGAATAATATTCAAACCACATGAGCTCTATTAATATCTGTGTAATAGATCCTGTAACACATAAAAGCAGCTGTCTAAGTTTTGATGTTTAAATTCCGGAACAGGAAAGATATCAGATTTATTAGAGCAAAAAATGCCTTATTTAATATATCAAAATTTTTGGGCTAAAACTGTGTTTAAGGTGTGATAAACTTTAATTATGTTTGGACAAGTTGGGTTCCTCAATAAGTTGCAATGTGTCAAATCCACCAAGTTTGGAGCATTTCACCAGATGACCTCTTCATATAAAGTAAACTGGGAAAAAGTTATGTATAGTATATATCCACACTTTTTCCTATAGATACTATGATTTCTATGAAGTAAAATAAAATATTATATTCTTGTTAATCTGTTAAGGTCCTGCTTCACTTAGTAAGTGAAGGTGTTAAGGCGGGATGGTGGTCAAGCAGATTTAGGTCTTGTAATGCCAGGATGATTATAATGAAGAAGCTCAGTGTAGCAATAGAGGTTTTTCTGATGGGCTCTTGTTGGGGGGTTACTTAGCTCTGAGTTGACTCTGAAACAGAAGCCTCATAGGTGTTGAAAGCATAGCACTAGCCATACAAGGTTGTGGTATCACTGGTATGTTGACTTGAAGGAGGGCTGATCTATTTTTCTTCTAATGCGGAGGTCTTCAGAGTGTTGAAAGGAAGAAGAGCTTCGTTTTGTAGATGTGTGGGATTAATTGATGGTCTCTTCACCTAGCTTGGAGAAAAAGAAAATGTGATGTGAGAAACCATACTATCTGATGAGGGAATAAATTTTGGTACTTAAGATTGTGCTCTTTAGGTTTTGAAAGGGTTTAAGAGTAGAACTGTAAGTTTTTCTGGTGAAAGATGCTAATAATTTAGGTAAATAGTGAGAAATATGGGATGGAGAAGCTACTAATCCATCTAGGATTGGAAGGTTGCGCAAGATGAAGTTAGCCAACGTGAGGTTTGAGGTAATTTCACAAATAATTAAAATAAGTAGAAAAAAATATGAGAAGAAGAAGCTAGTAATCCACCTAGTGTGGGATGTTTCTACAAGATGATTTCATCCCATGTGAGATTCGATGTAAATCTTTCATGGATGAGTAACAAGAGAATCTCACAAATCATGAATGTGTAGCAAGAAAAATCCCTGTTGTCCTTATTTTTCAAATGCATAATGCACACCACCGTGTTGGACATCATACAATTTCCATATCCTTGGACATCCTACTTGACCAAACTTTTATTTCTGTTTGAACTTATAATAGATATACTATTTTTTTCCCAAACATGTTTAACTAATTTTAAAATTAACTTTCCCTTGATAATTAACTAGAATTAATTACGACTCAGGACAAATATGCATGCAACAAAATAGAACCTAGGCCTAAACCATAAATCCTGTCATTGGGTGACATACTTTTAGTCTTTTTCGATTCAGATCCAAATCAGATGATCTTGTCCTTGATAAAGAGGTAATCAAATAATAGATATGGCACCCGAATCAAGCTTTAGGACACTTTCTGATGTCCAGAAGTCTAGGTGGTTTTAGTAAATAATTCTACTTGTGTTCCTCTTCCCAAATAGCAGCTTCATGGGTGCTTTCAGAAAGAGTAAATGAAAGCATTGATTGGTGACAGTTTCTGATGCACACATGTCTTCCCTGACTGAGGTATCGAGCGATGATGAGTTTTCAAAGCGAGTTTCCAATGAGAGTGCTTAAGGCCTTTTTTGGTGTAACTTATGAAAAGTAACTTCAGATAGCAAAAGTAGGTATTAAAAAGTGAATTTCAATTTAGCTTTTCTACTTTTATTAGTAATAAAGTTGTTTGATTGCATGATCAATTCACTTCAAATTTAAATTTTCAATATATATATTATTCATTTGTATTTAATTTTTTACATAAATATATATAATCAAATATATAAATATTTAAATAAGTACTTCCCCAAATATATGTGTGTGTGTTTTTTCAGTTTATATTAAAATAAAAGAATTTATATTTAATTGGTATATTATATATATAGTATAAATTCATCTTTATTCAGTATAAAATTAAATACATATTTATATATACTTTAATATGAATATATATGGTGAGGTACCTTTGATTTCCTGCAATGAGGTTAAAATAACTTTTAAAAGGTTAAAAAGTTGGGCATCGTTTGGTGTAGCTTTCCAAAGTTTATTTTTAACTTTTAAAGGCAGAAAAGTTAAAAAGTAATGAAAAGTCAGTTTGGTGACATCCTTAAAACAGCCAGCAATGAAAAGTCGGTTTGGTAACATCCTTAAAAAAGCAACTTTTCAAAAGTTGAATAATTGTTTTCCAATATTTTTTGCAAATTTAAAAAAAGATTTTCGAAAGTAACTTTTCTACTTTCTCGACTTACCACTACCTTTTTTTTTCTCTCTCCTTTTTTTGCTCAACGCAATCTCCATCTTCGATATATTGAGGATGGGTGATTTGAAAGAATTCGCAATGGTGAACATGCAGTTGGGGGCATAATCACAGCAGGTCAACCAGGCTATATCTCCATTGGATTATAAGAGGTTGGTGTTACCTCTGTATGGTATTACTCAAGATGAGAACGTTATAGAGGCATACAAGGAGAAGCTTGGGAAGGTCCTGGACATGTATGATGTTTTCTGTCGACTGCTGATCGCTGTTTAAGAAAGTTTCCAATGGGATGACTTTCGCTTAATCCATTGGATGCAATCAGTGTGTTGTTCTGATCACAGGTTTCAGTAAGAAAAAACATGGAGCCTTGGATTTCGATGGGCATAAAAAACCACCCAATTTCATTCAACACAAGTGACCGTTCGTCTCGTACCGGACAAAATCCACGTAGTTTCGGATGGATTCTGGATGGCATCTAAGGCATGCCGTCCGGGACTTTGCAAAAGAACGAAAAATATAAAACGATGAAGACAGAAGAGGAAGAAGAGGGAGGGAGAAAGAAGGGGAGAGGGTTGTCCCTTAGCTTTCCTTCTGTGTTTTTGTTTAGCTATAGCGGGTTCCCATCTCCCATGGGCCCAATATGGTTCCATATCTTATTTTCTCTAAATTTAATATATACATTCCATTACTCATTCAAAAAAGAGAAAAAAGAAGAAGAAAGAAGGGGAGAGGGTGGGGTGCAGACCTTATGTCCATCTTCTTTTCTTCGTCTACCTGAGTCGTGATCTGAAGATGAAAACGAGGAGGGGTATCCGTAACTTGTTCTCTTGCTTTTTGAAGTACATAACCATATCTCATACTAGAGTAGAACCGGAAGCCGTTGATTGACTGTTCCCATCATGATCCAATTCCTTTGCTTGTGTATGTGTTGTTGTCTCTCTCACACACACACATATATAAAATCTGATTTATTATATATAAGTGAAAAACAAGAATATAATATATATATATATATATATATATATATATATATATATATATATATATATATATATATATATATATATATATATATATATATATATATAACTTAAAATTTGTATATAACTTAAAACAAGAATATAATATATATATATTATAACTTGTTTAGAATTTGTATATCTTTTCATTTTCTTATTCTTTTGATACTTAAAAGACATAAAAAGAATTTTTTATTAAAATATTATATATTTTTGTTAAAATGAAAATTTTAGATTATATATATATATATATATATTAACATATATTTAGATTTCATTTAATTATTTTATAATTATATGTATAGAATTTTTCAGCACGGCGGCACAGAAAATCTAGCTGTACGAGCGATGTGGCAGCAACATTTCATTCAAATGGCATATGGGACCTCTAGCGAAGATGAGAAACAGCATCAAAACCAGCACGGCATGCTCGAGGCCAAGCAAATTAAAAAGAAATTTTTTATTTTATTTTTCGGTATTCAGATCATCCCAAAAAAAAAAAAAAAAACAAGTTTGCAGTCGGATGGAATTTTGACCTGATACATTAGCAAAGAGAAAGGAATTAAGGAAATGTAGAGGTTTGTGAATCCACATACAATAAAATTTGTCTATGTATTTTATCTTATTCAAATGAGTTAATATTAATGGGTTTAAGCATTGGAAAAAAAAAGTAAAACTCATTAATAATTCAAACTACTAATATAATGTGTGGGAATACAATTCACATATAAGCGCGGCAATATAATTCATAAAACTAATAATTCATTTATGAGGTGAAAATATAATGTGGGTGCTTTAATTATGTAATAATTCATACCACTAATATTTTGAAATGAAAGAATTCTTTTTTTTTTAAATTTACAAATTTATTAATTAATGAGGAAAAGTTATTTTACTATTTTTATAATTACTAAACAACTTCTTAATTTTTATAAGAAATAAGTAGATTCTGGCTTCTTGTTACTAAAAAGCTTTTCTAATTTCAAAAGTAGAAAAGTTACCTTCAAAAGTTTACTTTTTAAAACCTACTTTTTGACTTTTCAAAAGTTGCTTTTGAAAAGTTATACCATACGAGACCTTAGTCTTTTAACTTCTATACTTTACCAACAATTTTGACTTTTTAACTTGTAGTAAGCTACTTCCAGTTTATAAATTTTTTTTTTTTTTTTTGCTTTCAGTTTATGTCATCTAATTAGCTTTTATCAATTTTTTGAAAATTTATACTTTTCAAAGTTGATAAGTTACCTGTAAAAGCTATACCAAGCAGCACATAACTTAATACTCTGGCTACTCACTTGCTAGATATCTCTCACACCCATTGAAGTAAGGTTCATGGCTAGGTTTACCGTTTCGGTGCTGATGGGCCGCCTATGGCACAAAACGGAATTTTGGTTTTGCCAAATTTTGCCAGCACGCTGACCTGTTTCAACGGCATGCTGCAAAAAATTGCCAAAAGATTTTGCATCTCTCCCCGTTTTGCCCCATTTTGCTCAGCATGCTGCCCCGTTTTATAGGCACGCTGTGAAAAATCTCCGAAACTTCAAATCGGCAATTTACAGCCATGAAAAGCATCGCAAATTTAAAAAAAAAACGATTTTTCCATGGCACGCCGTCGAAACTGTAAACCATGGTTCATGGATGAATGTTTGCCTCACTTACTATCTTCTTGTTCAAGGTGACTGTCCCTCATTGTCACTCAGTCAGGTATGAGGTGAGCCTTATGGATATCAAGATTCCCTGCATGCTGGAACTAAAAAACATCAAAGAATTGGAAGCTTTGAACATAGAAATTTATCTTATGGATCACTTTCTGTTCAGCATGTCTCTCCTTTTGTCTGCCTATGATTGTGTGAAATTTTTTGCACACAATGCTGCATTGATATAGATATAATAAGAGAGCTAATATGTTGTAACTGATATCAATATCCTTGCTGGATGTAATTAAGTCCATCTCTTGGCCTTTTTTTTTTTGTAGGGGGTAAAGGTCACGAGCCGCCCTATTCTATACTAGAGGAAAACTTGCAGATTAGTTGGAGATAATGGGGCATTTAATAATTTTTTATACAATTATCATAAATCCTAAAAAAGAAAAGGAAAAACATTCTGTCGCAAAGACTGGGCTTCTAGTTTTGGATAGCAAGAGGGGTACATGAGAATTGTTAAGTCATTTGTGTAGAGGGATCAAAGGGTGATTAGAAGGATAGAGGTTGTGTAAGTTCTAGGGGAGGTGAGGGAAGAGCAGGGAGAGCAAGGGGAATGACAGGAGTGGCAGTGGGATTGATTCAAATATTTGACCATAAGAAACGTGTTAGTGTTCTATATCTGTCCTGCAGGGTTTTGTTAAGGTGTTCTTTTTTTTCTTTTTTTATCAGTGATTTGTTAAGATGTTCTTGGGAGATATTAGGTTGGATGTGGCATCATTACAGGTGTTCAAGTTAGACCAAGATAATTGGAGTTTAATGTCCTGTTTGTGGTAATGTGGACAAGCAAGTTGGATTGAACTCCCTGTGGTCATGGTATTCTGGTTCTTTGGAATTCTATTTTTTTGGTTTTAAATACTGAAAATTCTCTTGATGTATGAGCGACTTTATTCCCCTTTTATGATAGGCAAAAATTTGGAATATAATCTTATTTATTTCCCTTGATATATTCAGCAACATGTCTATGTTTTTTAATTGACAATATATCTAGCAATGTTGATATTTAAAATCTTGATTATTGTTATTGTTTGTTGGCACCTGGCATGCTATTATTCTCATCGCTATTCTAGAATTATTAGTGATTTTTTTGTTGGTTATTCTCATTAGTAAAATTAATGACAAGGGACTTGCGTTTGGTGGAACTGAAATATACAAAAGAGCATTGGAAATATCCATGGGTAATTGGTGGTGATGTTAGCATTGTCATAGTTTGTTGGAGCTTTTAATGGGATAGATGCAGCGTTTCATAATTTCTACAGTATCTTGAGACTTGACCTGATTGATTTGCCTTAAATGAGGGCACTGGTGTAGGTCCCAATGAAAGCTGGGTCATGGGAGAAGTGGATGAGCAATATACCTACGTTTTTACATTTTTGTGCAAAGTGGAACTTAGACTCAAACCCATGTTTTGCTACTGAATGGGGCTAAAAATATTTGGTCTAATGAACATGATTCTCCCTCTAAAGAAGATTAGTTGCTTCTTGGTTTTGCCACACTGGAAACGTCACTGTTCTATGTTCTAGAACCTTTACTGAGCTCTGTGTGTGTCAGAAACTGGTTTTTCTTAGATCTTTGCTGCCATCTTGCAACCAGAAAACCTTTAATGTTGGAGAATGTGGTGATTATGAGAGGAGCCACATAAGCGGTAAAGCTTGAAGTATTGGGCTGTTCTTACTTTAGAGAGGCTTGGCTGAGATTGTCAGGAGGAATTTTAGGAAGTGACCTGGAAAAGGAGCTGATACGTCTTCTCATCATGACAGTTTACTTTGCAGTCATAGCTGATGCATGATTTTATTATAATGTTGAATAGCTTTAGAAGGGAAATTTCTTTATATTAGTTTTAAACATCTTGATCTGATATGATTCTCCTCATGAATTTTTAAATTACTGTTGTTGTTGTTAATATTGCTGTTTTTTGTTTTTATGCATTTAGGCCATTTCTTTACATTGCTATCTTCGTCAAATTAACTTGTCAAATATGGGAAGAATCTCATTGCTTAATGATGGTTGCATTTGTTATAACAGACTGATAAGCTAATATGAATATCTGTGCATTCCTTTTGATTTACAGGCAATGGAATCCCATCAAGCGAGCAAAGTGGACCCTTCTGGAACAGCCAAGGCTGTTATCTCATGCTTTCAGAAACTGGGAGTCTCATTTGAAATGGATCAGGTGTGTTGACCAAACTAATTTCAAGTTCTTAAAATAGATTAATAATATTTTGTGTGTTGTGAAAGACTACCAACTCAAGGTCAAAGGGAAGAAGCATAATGATTCTTGCTTATATGCTTAGACCTGGCTACTAATACCATTGATTATGATGTATAACTAGTTGTATTGTACAGTATTTTTCTCTCATCTTATGTATTAAGAACAACTGCCATGAATCTTCCCATTTAATATGATATGTTATATAGTTGCTGCTCACTGGCTCTTGTAAAATACTTTTGAAACATGGTTTGAACACGTTTGCGTGTGTAGTAACAAGTTCGGTTTTTCCGTTCCCATTTGATATCATCGTGGTGATTAGAGGAGACCTCTGATCGTTCACCTCTAATGTGACATGTTCCCTCCCAGTTATATGATCAACGTGATCGAGTGGTGAGATTAGGGGATATTGCTTCTTGTTCAGTAAACCTTGAGATGCTGCAGGCCCCAAATGGTTTAGGGTGTATGGTCAAAGCTTTCAATTAGCCTTGACTAGAAGCTTGCTGAAAGAATGAAACTTGGTGTTATTTATTTCTGTACAATGCAGTTGCCTAGATGAGTAGGTCTTCTGTAAGAGCCTAGTGTTGCCTTGGAATAATTATTGACTAGATGATCTCATAGGTTAATTAATTTATAATTTTGTTTTGTTGAGTGAACTTATAGCTTGGATTACAAAATGTAGATATAAGAGGTCATCATCAATAAAATTTTCCTTAATTATGTCGTAATAGTTTATTACTAATTATTAACTATTAACGCAAATAGTTTATTATTAATTAGTAACTATTAAGACAAATAGTTTCTGTATCTATAAAAGCACACTAAGTCTCTGCTCAATTAGACATGCCAGCCAACCTGGTAAGGCTTGCCCTCGATTCTCCTCATGTTTTGAATGTTGGTGAGTGTTAGTTTTTGGATATCTTTATTCGTATTTTTTTCTTCAAAAGGATACTCTCTGTACTCTGCTTTCTTAAAATTGATTAGAGCTGTAAGTTTGGCCTAGACCGCCCGAAGCCCACCCAACCCAGCCCGAATAACAGCCCGATTTAAGAAATAAGTTTGGGTTTGGGTTTGGGCCGGGCTAAATCTTGAATCCGAAGTTGAGTTCGGGTTGGGCTCGGGCTCACAAAGTACAGTCCGAAAAAACCCGAATAGCCTGAAATATATATACCACTAAAACCCCCCTCCTACAAACCTCCATACGATTGTCTCCTACAAACGTACAAGTTTCTCGTCCTCTCCCATATCTCTACCTTAGAAGTTGGAATTGCTCGCGCCTCTCACTGACTCACTGTCCCTCTCTTCTATTCTCAATACCTCACATCTCAAAGACAACCTAGCTAGAGAAACCCTCAACGAAGGAGCTCGATCGGCAGGAGCTAGCAATACAGTTGCCGTTGGTATCGCCTTCGATACAGTGCCTCTGCCAGTCTGCCTGTTCCGGGAAAATTAGTTGCCGTTGATATAGTTCCGGCAGCAGCTAGCATCTAGCGATACAGTTCCGGCAGCAAGGGATTTGGGATTGCTCACAAGGGATTTGCGATACAGTTCCATCGCTCACAAGTCACAAGGGATTTGCAATTGCTATTTTTGTCAAATCGG
Source organism: Buxus sempervirens (assembly GCA_947561395.2). Lineage (NCBI taxonomy): Eukaryota > Viridiplantae > Streptophyta > Magnoliopsida > Buxales > Buxaceae > Buxus > Buxus sempervirens. Next base: position 1,504,841 of record OX387195.1, read on the forward strand.
GCATCTCATCTTTCCCCATTTGTTCATTGCTTTCAGGTACTGTTTAATTCCTCTCTTTTCTAGTACTCGATTTGGATGAGATCTATTAATGTGTCCTTGGGAGGGTTTGTTTCTCGTCCTTGGCTATGCACCATATAATCTAAAACTATATACCTACCTTTGACTACAAAGTTAGTTCAGATATTTCAATCCCCAGTCTTTTATTGCTGGATGCAAAGTTTCATTAAAATTTGATTTCCGACAAGGTAGCAAAACAGAAAATTGTCACTTTAGTATTATTTTATTTTATGTTATTTTTAACATCAATATATATCCCCTAAAATCTTGATTTATTGTTCTTGTTTGGTCATATGCAAATGAGTTATGTGTTTTTTACGTAATTTCGTGGTTCTAATATTTGAAATGTAGATCCTAAAGTAATTGGAAGAAATAGGAAACATGAATATTAAGTCTATTTAAAATTACAAAAGTTGATTGATTTTGTAAAAGGTATTATTTTTATATTAAGGTTTGAATACTTAAACAATGTAAAAATGCAATGAAACTAATTCTGGAATTTCAAATGGGGTAGGTTCTGTATACAACATTGCAATTTTTGTGAAACAGTGATTGAGTGGGAAATGTAGGGATGCCTTGCTAATCAAGTAATCATAAGCTAGTTTACCTGATACCACATGTCCACAACAAGCTCAAAAGTTTGGTGGACTTATAGAGATCATTTTTTAACCTAATACACAAACAAATCAATGTATGCCAATAAACTTTATTATATATATTGAAATATTGTAGTCTTATATATGTAAATGTATCATTGTATCAAGTAGAAAAAAAAGTTTTGGGCTGGCCCGAACCCAACCCGAACTCAAGAAATAATTTTAGGGCTGGGTTTGGGCTCAAAGAGTTTGGGTTAGGGCAGGCCGAGGAGAGTTTGGATTCACCAATTTTAATTAGGGTTGAGCCCGAACTCATTGAAACCCAGCCCAGCCCGCCCTACTTACAGCTCTAAAATTGACCACATTAGTTTGCCTCTTTTTTTCCCCTTTTTCGTTTTTTTTTCGCTAGTTCTTTCTACCTCCATCTCCCTCCCTCCCTTTTTCGCACTCTCTTTTGCCAACAGTTTATAGCTTCCTGATGACTATATTTTTAAATTTTTTTTTTTTTTTGGGTACTTGGTTTTTACCCACCAAGAATCTTCTCTAGAGCTTGTCTGATCTCCCTGGTAATCATCTTTGGCGTTTTTCTCTGTTGAGGTTCTTCTCCAGTGCTCTTCTCTTAGCCGTAGCACTTGCGTCTCCGTTGGGGCACTGGGTTCTTCTCCACTGAGATTCTTTTCTGGAGCTCATTTAGTCTCTGGGCATTCATCTCTGGCAGTCGTCTTCGCTGTGTTTCTTTTCTCTAGGGCTCATCTCTGCTACTTCTTATCTGGGATTCTGGAGATTGTCTCCTGGCTTAGGCCCTAGTCTGGTCTTACTATCAATCTCCATCACGTCTCCGAGATGGTTCTTGCAGTTGCCATTGGTCTCTCTCTCTCTCTTTCTCTCCTTCCTCCCCCCCCCCCCCCCCCCCCTTTTCGGACACATTCTCTGATGCTCCTACCTTCAATTGTAGTTTCTCTGTTCTCCATAATCGCAAGCTCTCCCCTTCCTTTGCTCATCTACTCTAGCATTATTTCCTTGGGTCTCTCCTCTTTTACACTCTCTTTTGACTCTGGATTTCCCTGTCTCGCAGTTGTTTGCTTTTTAATTTTGAAATGGGTTACTGATTAGTGCTTCTTCTTGTTGACATGTACAAATGATTTTATCCTTCGCCTCCCTAAAAGAAACCTTAGTGTTAAGTGTTGCAATAACCTATATGTATGCAGACATTTCACTGGAGTCTAGAAAAAGGTATTTGGATTTGAAGGCGTTCAGGATTTGCATTTGCCAAGCTTAAGGATCACAGAGAGTAGTGACAACCTTGTAACTCTGGTTTTCTACGGGGAAGAAGTTGAATGGCTAGTGAGAAAATTGTCAATATTGCAAGAGAAGAATGATAGGAAGAGTTCTCTAGTTGACATCACTCTTATTATACGTTTTGGGAGGATTACAGCATTAATGGCCATGGGAACATATCTACAGGTATCTGCTCTTGCTGCAGGCAAGAAAATGTGCAAGTCTTTTTCCCATAGTCACAATTTGCAAGCGGTTGGGGTTACGCGAAGCAAGCTCTTGGATCTTGCTGGAAAATCACAACTTGCATGGAACACAGAGCTCCGGCAAGACAACCAAATCATAGATCAGAATTTGCTGAATTGTTATGTTTCAATTATGTACATGCAAAAATCATTATCCTTTCCTTTCTTGTGAGCAGATTCCAGTGGTAGAACAGGACGAATGGTGAATTAGGCGTAACCTTGAGAAATCCTGTGGCCCTTCAAGTAGTCTTATACTTTTGCCATTATCAGCACGTGAGGCAGTGGCTTTTGTCCCATCTGAGGTGGTGGACCGGTCCCTGTTAAAGATGAAATACCTAATTAATTATCCAACTGTGTATTTCAGAATGGAAATTATGGGTAAACAGATAAAAAGCGTGTCAATTATAGAAGGGGGCACATGGGCGGCAGTGGGAGGTCTTCCACCCCATGTCTGGGTGGCTTCAGCATTTTTAGCAATAGGGGAAATTTGTGGGGTGTTATAATATGATTGGGAATACTGTGTGAATCTGGTGAATGTGCTGGAAAAGTACTCATAAAGGTTGGGAATCAAGAGATTGTGGATCCCGCAAATGATTGTGGTGTACATATGGACCCAAAGGATTGTAAATTATCTTCTAAACATTTCCTTGGTTGCTGGAAATCACTCTGATTGAGCTTCCAAAAGCACCAGATAAAACAGTTGGACACAGGGAGGCCAACTGGCGTGTAACGACATATGTGCAAAACCCAGGTGCTCAGTTTTGTGGAGTATTGCATATGAAAGATGAGGAGGGGAAGGTGGGTCCCTCCAGAAGCACAAAGTGGCAGTTACACACTTCATAATATCTGAATAATTTGAATTTAGAAGGTGCTTGGTCTTCCGGTCGACTGAGATCTAGTAGAGACCTGTGTCCTGAACCAGACCTTTGAGACAGTGATCATGGCTCAGGATAACCGTCTCAACTGCACAAAGCATATAGGAAGGCCTATCTTAAAATGGAGAAGTAAGCTGCAGAAATCCTCAGACTCTCCTTCCCCTCAAATCCCTAATAGAGGGAAAACAAAAGTATCCCCTAATGGCAATGAGCAGCAGGCTGAGGACCGAGGACTCTGCGGGGAGACATCGAGTGCCACACAACCGGCTAATAGAGTTTATCTTCCGCTAGATCCTCTTGAAATGCAGAATGTTTTGGACTCCTATACATTGTTGGATTAGTCACAAAATGAAGTCAGAAATGGGTCTCTCGTGGTAGAATGATCAAATCATATAATTGATGATAAGGAGCAATCAGGCCATAAAGCAATGCTGGGAGATGCTCAACAAACGTAAGTGAAAATCAATCGTTTTGCCTCCAATTTTTGGTGAACGGGAGATCATTTTCGTCATGTATGCAGAAATGGCTAAAGCTTGTTTGTGGAAAATCTGCTCTCAAAATCTGTGGCTGAGAAGGGATCCTGGAAGGTGTAAATTCATTGGCTACATAGAGCAGCACGGATACTCACGAGCACCAAATAAAAATAAACATATACAAGAGCTGGGAAATAGGTCAATAGAAAACATCATAAGTGGGAAAAAGATCAGTGGAACCCATACAAATGATATTACCAGATTCCAATACCCTCAACAAAGTATGCACTTAGTTGATAAGGATATGGTGGAAGATGGCTCTCTTAAAGCTGTTCAGAAAAGTCTTGAAGATTGAAAGGAGAGGTGATTGAGTCAGAGGAACAGAAGCTAGCATCTTCTTGGCTCTTAGATAAAATAATGGATCTAAGTAGACGTTTGGGGTGTTCTCTTGCAACGTTTTAAGGGGCAACCATCCTGCTGTTTACAGCAATAGATAATATGTAAAATGTGAGAACCGCAATTGAAAAAAAAAAAGCACAAGTTGCAAAAGCTAACATTGAAACTGAATTAGGGGAACAGTCCATCTAGTACAAGATCAAATGGGCAAAAATGTGGAATTAGGGGTTGTGGATCAATCACGAAGGTAAAAATCTTATGACGAAATGTTAGGGGGCCAAATGTGGAAGTCAAGAAGGCTCTTTGAAGGAGGCATTGGGGACAAATTAGAAGTGGTTGATAACAAAAAAGCAGGCAAGATATGGGGAATATAGGAAGTGGGCTGCGTATACCTACTAGCATTAGGAGCCACAGGAGTTCTGATTCTAGCATGGAAAATGAGTTCTGATCAAGATTTTATGGACGAACTGATAATTGACTCTTAAGTTGTTATGGGAAGAGCTAAATGGCGTCAATGTTTGGCGTAATAGACCCCTGGTGCATTGGTGGGGATTTTTATATATATGGTTTCAATCCAAGAGGTTAGGTTGCAAATACATTTCAAGCAGAATGAAAGAATTCTCAGATTTTATCAATCAAAATTATCTTACTGGTGGTGGTAGCCAAACATAAGCGGTCAAACAATCAGACAAACCTGGTAATACCAGAGATAGAAAGATTTTTGGTGCCAATGGAATAGGAGGATAAATATTTACATTTGAAAGAAAAGTGGTAGACCAATTTCATATCATCTCCCAGTTAAGCTAGAGATGGAAATAAAATAAAAAAGCATCAACTTTTTGTTTTAAGAACATGTGGCAGCAGAAGAAACCTTCAATTTTAAAATAGCAGAAAGGTAAATGGGTTGAAGTTCTCAGGAAAACCCAGCTACATATTTTGCAGGAAACTGAATGCTTTGAAAGGGTTAATCAAAAAGGGGAACAGAGGAATTTTAAGGAGTGGACAACAGAATGAAAACATCTTGGTTAGAATCCATGATTTGGATCACAAAGAAGAAAAAGGAGACATGCAGAAAGAATTGGGCTGAGAGGGAGAAATTAAAGGTGGAATACAAGAATTTGGCTGACGTGAATGAAATCTGGTGGAGGCAGGAATCAAGAGGTATGTAGTTAAAGTGTGACAGAAATACCAAGTTGTTTCATAAACTAGCTAGCTCAAGAAAAAGGGTAAACCACATTGGGAGGAAAATGTCAGAAGGGCAGATAGTAGAAGAGGGGCTCCAATCAAGAAAGTATTAATCAAGAAAGTAATGAGTATAAACTAGCTAGCTCAATTGTTCCATTAGAAAATTATGGGTGAAAATGTTGATGTACAATAATTACATTACTCATTGTTTGGTGCTTCCCCATTGTAGTGGACATAGTATGATAGTAATATATTTACTTCATTATAATTTATCTGTTTCCTATCATTTTCAGGTTTTCAACATCCTCTTTTAATCTGTCACTGTTGTGACCCCTGTAATTGCTTTAACATCAAAGTATCTAACATACTAGATATTTGTGAATTAGGACTAAACCTAATAAATTTTGGTATCAAAGCGAGTCTTGTTTTGATTCTTATATAAGCGATCAGGTCATTTTTTTTATTGCTTTCATTTGGGCCGTTGCATCTATCTGAAGCTCTATATTTTGCAGAGTTCGTGGACTACATATTCTATTATTACACAATGTGCTGTTCTTCTCTTTCAATAATTGCATTACTCAGTGTTTGTTGCTTCTCGATTTCAGTGTACATAATATGTTCATTCTAATGTAGTCTGTTTACTTCTTTATCATTTTCAGTCCTTGTATCCACCATTGTACTTTGTAGTTTGTACCTTTATATGCTGATATATAGCATCTATCATTACTGATTAAAAAAAACATCCCATAAGCTATAAGGTTCTACTCACAAATATAACTACTAATGGGAACACCATTTGTTTGTTTTGAATTTTTTTTTTTTTTTTTGATCAGTAATAGAAGTATATATTAATCATGGAGAAAACAGAGAACAAAGTTATGGTACACAGATAGTGTACCAAACAGCTACAATACTAGATAGCAAACCCAACCATATTCAACCAAACTGGGAAGCCTTCCCTTTCTATTCTAGGATGGACAATTTGCCCGAAAATTCTTCATGGTTGATGTTGTCCATTGAAATATAAGCTGCCAACCAACTTTGGATAAGGCTTAAAACAATTTGTTTGTTTTGAATTGAAATAAGATAATAACTATAATCCCTAAAGGATTCTTAAAATAGAAAAGTAACAATATTTTTCAGTCTCTACTTTTGCTATCTTACTTTGCATCCAATCCCATTCCACCCGGTCACATTTTCTCCTCAAGGAAAACAAAGAATTTCATTGTTTGCACAGAGTTGTTACATTGATCATGGTTAAACTTGGAAGTTCATTAACTTATAATTTTCTAGGTTGGTTTGGTTAAATGCATATGGCTAATATACATTCCAACAAAAGAATATGATATGTGAGATGTGAAATCCATTATCAAGGATAACAACAATGAAAAAATAGATGAAAAGAGGTCGCTAAAAAAGGATTAAAAGAGGTTGCTAAGAGTGGAACCTACAGTTTAGAAGGGATCTTAGAGACTCTGAGATTGATGATTTGGGGTCATTGATTGAAGTTCTAAAGGGGGTGGTCATTCTTGATAGTGTGGCGGACGATAGATATTGGTCTCTTGAGTCAAACAGTCAGTTTTCTTGTAAATCTTGGGTGTCTCATTTTAGAAAGTCGGGAGTCATTCATAGTCCTACCTTTCCTACCTCATTCCTCTGGAAATCTAAAATCCCCCTGAAGGCGAAAATCTTTGCATGGACTGCAGTGCTTAATAGGATTAACACTCTTGATAATATTCAAAAGAGGAGGAAAACTTGGGCTTTGTCACCTCAAGCATGCACACTCTGTAAGAAGAATGCTGAATCTGTAGACCATGTACTATTGCATTGTGAGGTTGCTGATTCTATTTGGAAAAGGTTATTACAATTTTCAGGAGTTAAGTGGGTTCTACCAAAAACAGTGGGTGAGTTGGCAGCACAGTGGAGGTTCCCTGGTATGTCTTTAAGAGGAAGAAGGCTGTATGATGGAGTGTTTTTTGCTTCATTATGGTTTATGTGGCTGAACCGAAATAGAGGCTTTTTAATGATATTTATAAGAGTCCAGATGCACTTCTGGATTCAGTGATGGGTTTGGCTGCTTTTTGGGCTTCGGTAACCCCAGATTTTGGTGCTCTTGAGGTTGGAGAAATTGTAAGAAATTGGGGACAGATGTTACATTAAAGCTTTTTCAGGTTTTTTCGGGTATTTTCAGATTTTCTCCAGATTATGTTTGAAACATAGTTTGGTGGGGCTGTGTGTTTGAGGACCATCCTACTCCTTGTGGGTTTGGGAAGAGTGATGCAACTGTAGACTCCCCCCACCACACATCAGACCAGAATTTGAAAGTATCACCATACGAAGCTTGTAAGACACCAAAGGAAAGAAACTATTAGATAACAACAAAATAGATTTCCATGGGCAGTCATATGGTATTTTAGCATTAAAATTAGTCTCCCGTTCATTGTAGTGAGATCCGAACTTACTCTTTATAATCTGATGCCACAAGGCCCCCTTTTCTTGACCAAACCTCCAAAGCCATTTACTAAGAAGTGCAGAAGTCTTCAATTGCATGTTACCCAAAGAAAGACCCCCTTGACTCAAGTCCCTTCCAACTGCATTCCACCTAACCAAATTGTCTTTCTTCTTGTTCCTCCTCCTTCTCACAAAAAGTTCCTCTGAATTTTTTCCATCTCTTTTACCACCTTCATAGGTGCTCTAAACAAAGAAAGAAAGTAGGCAGGCACATTAGACATTGAAGCTTTGATCAGTGTTACTCTACCCCCTATTGACAAATGGTTCTTCTTCCACATAGACATTCTTTTCGTCATCCTTTCTATAACAGGTTCCCAAAAAGACATTGACTTTGCACTTCCACCCAACGACAAGCCAAGATAAGTGATAGGCCATTCGGCAATGTTGCAACCCAGCTGATTTGCAAACATTTCCATCTTCTCCTTCTCTACATGAATCCCAGAGATGCTACTTTTTGCTAGATTAACCTTGAGCCTAGATATCATCTTAAAAACCCTAAGAATACATTGTGTCCAATACACTGTGTCACTACAAGCCTCTAGAAACAGAATGGTATCGTCTGCAAATTGTAAATGGGATAAGGGAACCCCTTCCTTCTCTACCTTGAAACCCCTAATCAATCCTTTACTCTCCCAAAAGTCCATTAACCTATTGAGCACATCACTAACCAAAGTAAAAAGGAATGGAGATAGCGGATCTCCTTGCCTTAACCCCCTAGAGGCCCCGACTTGACCCCCCACCCTTCCATTCAAGATAAAAGAGAAATTGATATTATGTAGACATCCTTTAATCCACTCACACTGTTTTCTTCCAAAACCTTTCCATTTTAGAACCTCTTCCAAAAAATTCCACTTGATTCTATCATAAGCCTTCTCCATGTCCACCTTACATACCAAACCCGGTTGGCCCCTCTTTTTCCTCTCCATCACACATTCATTTGCAATCAACGAGCAATCCAAAATCTGGCGGTCTTGAACAAAAGCACTTTGATTTCCTTTTATAATTTTGTCCATCACTTCCTTCAGCCTCATTGACAAAACTTTAGAGATAATTTTATACAAAATGATATAAAACTAATTGGCCTAAAATCCTTTATTTCTGAAGCACCCAGATTTTTTGGGATAAGGCATACAAAAGTGGCATTAGTAACCTTATTCACTATACCATACTTGTGAAACTCTTTAAAAACCTCCACCAAATCTGTTTTTATCACATCCCAACAATCTTGAAAAAAAGCTATCGAGAGAATCCATCCGGGTCCTGGTGCTTTATCCCTCCCTAGCTCCATCACTGCCTTCCTATTCTCCTCTGCGTCAAAGTCCTTCTCCAACCACTCCCTTTGATGCTGATCTATACTTGGCCTTTCAAAACCTTTTAACCAACAAAAAACCGAGGCATCAGATCTGTACAGGTTAGGGTAAAATTCTACCACTTCGTCCAAAATCATTTTTTCCTCCTCCACAACAGTTCCATTGACAATCAGCTCCTAATACCATTTCTTCTTCTCCTTGCATTAGTAATCTTATGAAAAAACTTAGTATTTCCATCGCCTTCTTTGAGCCACTGAATTCTTGACTTTTGTTTCCAAATAATTTCTTCATCCCTCAACACCTTCTCTAGCTCTCCTAAACAAGCCTTCCTCATCATTCTTTCTTCCAAAGATAGTTCCCTATTCTCCTCCAATCTATCAAAATATACAATTGAGTCTTTCATATCTTTCTTCCGCTTCTCGACTTTTCTGAACACCTCCTTATTCCACTGTTTTAGTATTTTTTTTCAAATTCTGAAGTGTTCTCATAAACCTGAAACCAGCCCATCCATCCATCTTTTCCTTTGACTCTTCCCACCACCCACTTATTGATTCTTTAAAAGATAAATCCCCAAGCCACATATTGGAAAATCTAAAAGGTATAGGTCCCCCAGTAGACATTGCATCAGTATTAACCACAACAGGGTTATGGTCAGACACTATTCGAGGTAGCACACTTTGCTCCACATTTGGGAACTGATCGTCCCATTTTGGTGTCACCAACACCCTATCAATTCTACTACAAATCACCCTCTCTTGGTTATTTGACCATGTGAACTTACCTCCACTTAGAGGGTAATCAATCAAACCATTGTCTTTAATGAACTCTGAAAATATTTTCATGCTCCGAGTAAGTTTTCTTCCTCCTTTATTCTCCTTTTCAAACCTACACGTATTAAAATCTCCCATTAAGCACCAGGGATCTGGCATTAATCCTTCAATATCCTCAATTTCCTTCAGGAATTCCTTTCTTTTTCTTGATGAATTAGGTCCATACACTCCAGAAAAACCATCTGAAATTATCTTCACTAGATACGAAAATCAGAGACAGTGAGTATTCAGCAACCTTGACTACATTTCCATTAATCAAATCCGGATCCCACATTATAATCAAACCACCTAAAGCCCCTTTGGAAGGAAGACAAGCCCATTCCCTAAACCTTCCTCCCTACAAGAAGGAAACCAACCTTTCTGAAAAACTTGTTTCTTTGTTTCTTGAAGAACACATAACCAAGGTTTTGTCTTTGGCACACACCTCCCTAACTGCCCTTTTCTTCTCCGAACCCCCGAAACCTCTAATATTCCAACTGATCATCTTCATTGACAAACAAAACTGGTTCCCAATAGAAAATACTCCACAAAGTAACCGATACACTTACTTTTGAGATAAATTGAAAATCCCTCTCTGTAATACATAGAGGAATTGCCTCTTCTCAACACCCTGATACTGTCATTTTTGTAGGACAATGCATTAGTCAATAAGATATTCAGACTATTGTTAAAGAACAAAGTGTAAAATCTTGCATGCTTCTTGATGTTTCAATGTCATCAATTGTATTCCTTTAATGGATAGAATTCGACAGCATGAAATTAGAAATGCCAATTATAAGAATGAAATTGATGATGACTTTGAGATTCTCCATGGACACAAGATAGAATCAGAAAGAGGACAGAAGTGAAGACAGAAAGTGATCTAACCATGTAACATGACATTTTCATTTTCTGCGCCTTCTACGAATCGACAATTTCAAAACAAGAAACCAATTTGCTAGTATATCATAAAGCATTTCGGGATAAGATAAATATATGAAAGACGAGGGGAAGAAATAAATCATAACCTGGGCATGGATGCAAAAGCCATTTACTTTAATTGAATTTTTAAGCTAATGGTAATGTTTTTAATCCCCTTGACCACCTTTTGTGAAATAATCAACAGATGCTACAAATTCGGGACCCTAAGCAACAACTTGAAATGGTGGGCGTTCCAGAGGAGCACCTGTCTGGCCATGCATTTCATATGTATAATCTGACTTCACCGGACAAAACGTAATTTTACCATCTTGTGGTATATTATCTGTTGGGTATTTGAAACTCTGAAAAATTCCCATCTCATTTCATGTCTAACAAGTATGAAATTACTATTGCATCTGCAGTGTTAGTTTCGAGTTTCAGCATAATGTGTGTGGTAGATCAATATATGCAGAGGGTACCATTGATGCTGCAATTTTCCTAGCCAAGAAGGTGCTGAATGACTCTCCTTTTTCTCTTCAAATGGTTTCATGTATCTAATTTTAGTTTATGTAATTCTCTTAAAATATCATATTAATGCAGATCCAGTCCAAGGCGGAGAAGCGCATCTACAATATGATCGATGTCTTGAGAGAGGGAAATATGCGATGACTTTATGAATGAGAATCAAATTTTTTTTGTGATGATTTATTGTTGAGGTCAAGAAATGTAGGATTTGAGTTGACAATGGCAAAGGGTAGGCAATTTTGAAGTAAATTAAAGTTGGCTTTGACCTTTTCTTTTTACCCTTTCCTGCTTTTCAAATTCTAAGCCAGATAGACTCTTGTAAACAGGACTATATATAATCTTCTTGTACGTGTTATGAAAGACAAACTTCATTAGGCTACTTATACATCTCACTCTACTAGCATGTGTAATACTGCACGTAGAGGGAGTGAATAGTTTTGGAACTGTCCAGATTTTGATTTTAATAGGGAGAGTTTTGATTATTTTAATCTTATATTAATGATGCTTTTCTAAGGAACAGTAAGGACTTTTTGGAAAAGTGGTGCGCACCCTTCCCAAAGGGTCCATTCTGGTATAGACGAGGGATTAAAATCTTCTACGGATTATATATTAACTAATCTAGCTCTTTGTCACACTTGAATTACAAATTGAATTCAAGCTTTTAGCTTTAGACGGAGCATGGGCATAAAAAAAAATTCTATACATATCTTCTGTTGCAAGAGATCAATGTGAGTTTTATAAAATTAATGCCTTGAGAGGCCAAAATATTGTGCAATCAAGTACTTCGAAGTTCCAAACAAATTAGAAATTAGGGATTGAAATGAATAGATTTCGTATAAAGAGAGCACATAAAAAATGCACATAAAACCCTAATCTTCCTGGAAATGGAGCTTTTTGTTTAAATGCACTGGACGCAATAGGGCTTACGGTAAAGATGGAAAGGATTAATGGTAGACTTGAGAAGGGAAGATGTCTTGGACCTCTTGGTTCTTCGAAAATGGAGAGAAACAACGTAGTGAGAGATTGTGCAGGTTTGTATTCAAAACACATGAATTAAAGTTAGTATTGAGGAATCAGTTATACTCGTACCTGGGGAAGAAGCAACCATAAAGAAAAGAAAGAAGGCATTTACAGTATTCCAAAGTCTAAGACAAGTTCCCCCAACTCTTCATTGATTAAACTTCTATACAAGGTTTTCTATGCCGTTTCACTGAGATTCCTGCATGCCGTTTCACCGGCATTGTTCTTGTAGCTGCATTTTTGCATTGCTGTGGTGAAAAATTCCTAAAAATTTGAAAAAATTCAAACAAATATATAAAAAGAACATAAAAAAAAAAAAATTAATATTAAAGTAATGATAATGAAATAATGATAATATATTTATAAATATATATTAATAAGATGTATAGATATATATATCATTAATAATTTTATATAATTTTTTCAATTCAAAAAATTCTTTTATATACAAACGCGCACAAAAAAAAAAAAAAAAAAAAAAAAAAAAAAAAAAAAAAAAATATATATATATATATATATATATATATATATATATATATATATATATATATATATATATATAGAGCCCTCTCTCAACAGAAAGAGCTCGTGATGGTTGACACTCAATAACAGAAGGTGACAACGCCCTCATCCTCCCTCTCTTTCTTCCTTTTTTATTTTTTTATTTTATTTTATTTTTTCAGAGCAACATAGGAGGGTAAGGTGCGCCCCCTCCTCATTGGCTCTTTCACTGTTCTCTATCTTCTCTCTCTCTCTTGTCTCTCTTCTTTTTTTTTTTTTTTGCCCTTTTTGTTTGAAGGAGAAGGAGAAGAAGAGGCGATGGTGCAACCCTTTTCACAGTCGCACTCCTCCCCTTACTTACTTATCTCTTCTCCTATGGTTCCCCCATTCCTCTATGTTAATTTTCTTTTTATAGATTTTGCATGGCACATCATTTATTCCGTGTGGAATTTGATGATTTTGATGGCATATATAGCGCATCATCAAAATCATTTAAAATTTGACCTGCACTGCAAAAGACAATATTTTGCTTGTGCCGGTCAGTTTTTAATGATAAATAGAAACAAGGTGGTTTCGATACCGCTTTAGGTTGGCGTCGGCGAAATCTCATCGGTACGGTGTACCTTGGTTCTATAGATTAGGATCCCCTTCCACTTGTAAGACTAGGTGGCGGGGGCATAGGGGTGCTTATCGGGCCGTGCCGTGCCTGGGGTCCGGACCACGGCACGCCAGGGCGGCGCGCGTGCCTACCATTGGCCCAGGTGGGTCGGCCTGCTGGACCGACCCGCTTAGCCCACCAGAGAGCTAGCCAACTCTTCCTTTCAAAAAAGTGGTTTTCAACCACTTTTTTGCCCATTTTACCCCCCCAATAGCTATATAACAGCCATATTTTGTGTGTGTGTGTGTGGCGGGGGTAAGTTGTAATTGATTATTAAAAGACATTTTTTACCCTTCCAACTGTAAAATAACAGTCATATTGAAGGGTAGAGGTGGTAAAAAACCATATTTAAGTTTCTATATAGGCTTACCCTTTCTTACTCTAAACCATACCTCTTCTACAATCTCCTACTCTCTTCTAATTGATTATCAAGAAATAGTTGCTTTGCTAATTGTTCTAATTGGAAATTGAACTCTGGAAATTGGTGATACTCTCTTCTAATTGTTTAAGCATTAGAAGTGGGAAATTGGACTCTGGAGGTTGAAGGCTTCAACTGCAAAGTTCAAGCTTCATTTTAAAGAGGTATTCTTCTATTTAATTTTCCGATTTTAAAATTAGTATAAATATTATTATTATAAGTAAATCTCTTATTCTACCTTTCTTATAAATTAGTATCACCAAAAATTTATTATTATATTATTTATTAAGAATTTTTTTTTCCAAATTTTGATAATAGACCCTAGGGGCAATCCTATGTTCTTTAATTAACACTGAACAAAGGGAATTTCTTAGACCATTTTCTGACCCAACCTTTTCTGATGATATAACCCAACCCCTATATGGTGACTCTCCCATCCAAGATCATGAAAGTGAATTGCCTTCCCAAGAGATGGGATCATCTTCCCTACCACCTAAGAGTGCTAAGAGGAGTAGAACTTCCAATGTTTGGCTCAATTTTACAATTGAAAAATATAGGGAATGAAGAGAGGGCAGTTTGTAACCACTGCAAGAAAACTTTTAGTTATAAAGGAAAAAGTGGTACAGGCCACTTGCAACGGCATTTGCAGAAATGCCTTCCAAAACATGGCCAATTAGACCCTAGGCAAGCCCAAATTTCCAGCAGTAGTGTTAATTTGAGTAATTTTATTTTTAATCAAGAAGAAACTAGGTTTGAAATAGTAAAGTGGGTAATACAAGAAGAATTACCCTTTAAATTAATAGAATCTAAAAGATTTAACCGTTTAATAACCAAATATCTAGCACCACAATTTAAATCTTTCTCATACCACACTTTAAGAAAGGATGCTATAAAATTTTACGGAAAAATGAAAACCGGATTAATAGAAACTTTTGAAAACAATAACTTTAAGGTAGCTTTAACTTCAGATATTTGGACAAGTAGACGACAAATAAGTTATTTAGCTATAACTGTACATTATATAGATGAAAATTGAAATATGGAAAAAAGAATACTAACTTTTGAAGTACTAGATTCTAGCCATTCTGGACTAAATATATCAAATGCTATAAGTAGAAATCTAAGAAATTATAAAATACACAATAAAATAATGGCTCTAGCACTTGATAATGCAAGTGCTAATAATGTTACAGTAGGAATATTAAGACAACAATTAATCTTAAATATAGATAGAAGTTTATTTCATGTTAGGTGTGCTTGTCACATCTTAAACTTAGTTGTGCAGGATGGCTTAAAAATTGTCCAACATCATTTAACAAATATTAGAGATACAGTAAGATATTTAAAACAATCTAGCACAACCGCTAGGGAATTTAAATATTATTGTGAAACTTTAGGAAGGCAGCCTAAAAAAATTACCCTAGATGTTGAACATAGGTGGAACTCAACATATTTAATGCTAGAAACTGCACTAGCATTAAGACAAGAACTTACAATATTTTATAAAACTAAAGTGCCTGAAAGTGAACTAATAGACCTTGATTGGGAAATAGTAGAAATTTTAAGAGATTTTTTAAAAGTTTTTTATGATGCAATAAGATATTTATTAGTGATTTATTACCCAACATCCTCGAGTATTTTAACTTGTTTATATCAAATAAGTATTTGCTTTCAACAATATAGAAACATTCCCATTACTAAGGATATTTGCCTTGTAATGGAAGCTAAAATTTTAAAATATTGGCAAGATATGCCTAATTTGTATTGTTTAGATACTGCAATGGACCCTTGGATTAAATTAGGAGTGGAAGACTTAATAGATGGAATAAATGAGAATATGAATTCTTCTTTTCAAATAGATATATGTAAAATAAGAACCCTATTAGAAAGACTATTTTGTGAATATGATACTAGCAGTAGTACACATGGTCATACTCAAACCCAACAAGCACTACCAGATAATTCCCCTTGGAATTTTTTAAGTGGGAGAATAAAGGGAAAACAACCAGCATCTAGTAGTGGGGGATCATATGAATTAAAGATTTATTTAGAAAGCCCCTCAATAAATTTCAATACTATGAAAGAACATAATTCTTTTAATATTTTGACATGGTGGAAGCAAAATCAGGTTAGCTATCCTGTGCTTGCCACCATGGCACGTGATCTACTAACGGTTCCAGTGTCCACAGTTGCATATGAATCAGCTTTTAGCGCAGGTAGACGAACCGTGGATGACTACATGAGCAAATTAATGTCGGAGATGGTGTAAATATGTGTCAGTCTTACAGATTGGTTAAGGACAGAATTGAGAGATCAGGAATTTGAAGATGATCAATTTGCTAGAGATTTCGATGATTTGAATCTTGATGAATTTAGTCATCCAGATTAGTCTAAGTTTTGTTATAATTTTTGTAATCAAAGTATAGGAACTTTACTTTTTCTTTTAAACTGCAAATGAAAGATAGATGAGTGGGTGCCAATCTAGTTGGGATGTGCTTATACTATGTGATGCAGTATTATTTGTTCAAGTAATTATGTATTCTTTGCAAAGTTGTAATTGTACTTGTGATAATTAATGAATTTATATTTTTTTTGAGCAAAATCTATCCCAATATGTGTAAGACAATTTTGTGAATAATAAAAGTATTTTTCAGAATTTTTGTGATTTTTTGGCATTTTCTGTAGTTTTTATAAAAAAAAAAAAGGGGTTTAATACCCTTGGCCCGTTGGGGCATGCCGTGCCGAGCCAGGGGTCCCGGCTAAACGGGCCTGGCGTGCCGCGGCCCACCTGGCCCACGACACGGACGGCTTGTGGCACGTCGGGCCCGCGGCCCACCCGGGCGCGCCCCAATCGTGCCTGGGCCGTGCTGGGCCGGCCCGCCAAGCATCCCTAGGGGGCATATGCACATATAAATCAAACCCAACCGCTAAAATGAAACTAAACCGAGTTGGTTGAATTGAGTGGTTCAACCGCCTTGGTATAAAGCGAAAGACAAGGATGAGAACAATTTCTTTCTTCAATCCTCTTCAATTTGGACGAAACCCTACCCAAGCCTAATGCCATCTCTTTCGCCCATGTTTGTTTTCCGGTGGAGATTGGCTTATCTAATAGAACCCCATAATCGGAAGGCTTCCCGGAATAGCTTCTGTCGTCTTCAATCGTGTGATTGAGGAAGATTAAGTTGAAAGCAACAATCAGAAAACGATTTGCAGCCAGGTTCAGTTGATTCAAGTCTTCTTACATGGATTTATCATCCTTTAAAGAACCACGAGAGGTCTCTGCTGCTTTTTTTTTTTTCAATTTGAATCTGCATTTTGTTTCTTTTGAGAGATGCCTAACAATGGATATAAGAAAAAGGGGAGAAGAGAACGGCCATGGTCTGATCTTCCAACTGAGATCATTGAGTTGATCCTCGAACACTGTAACTTCAGTGACCAGTCTCGTCTTCGAGCAGTCTGTAGGAGATGGCAATCCGTTGGCAGAGTCCAACCCCTTAAACAACTTCCATGGCTAATGGCTTATGATCATCGAAACTGGAGTAGATGCAAGCTTTTTGATCCCACGTACAGAAAAGCTTACACTGTAGATATGAGCACCATCAAGGAGTATCACCAATATCAGAACTTCTCCAACATCCGCATCCGTGCTTCCAAGTCTGGGTGGTTGTTCCTGTCTCACCAAGCGAACCAAAGCTTAAGTATTGTATTCTTCTTGTACAATCCCTTTGATAACAGGATGATTAAACTACCCAATCTGCAAAATGCACCCGGTTACGGGGTAAATGCCACGTTTTCTGTTGACCCAACCTCTGCAGATTGTGTTTTCTTCGTCTTGCAGTTTTCAAGTCATACAGTTGCAGCAAGAACATGCCGTCATGGAGATACAAAGTGGACTACACATGTTTTTCCTGGCAATTTCTATGCAATCGGTAATGTGGTATACTCAGAAGGACTCTTCTGGTGTGCTAACACTCATGGAAGATTGGCAACTTTCTCTGTTGCTCAAGGAATTTGGAATGTGCTGCAGTCGCCAACCCCTCTAGATCTGTTGCTTGCAAGTTATCTCCGCGAAGGAACTTACTTGGTTGAATCCAATGGGAATCTCTTACTGGTTCTTATTTCACATACATATAAGCCGAGACTTGTTTTTAAGCTAGATCGCTCCCAAACGCCTTGGATATGGGTTGAAGATGTAGGAGATCAGACTCTATTTCTTGGTCCTACATCATTTTCGGTGTCAACAGCTCTTGCAGGAAAATCAAGAGCAAGTGGGAAGATCCATTATCGTTGGGGCTCTAAGTGTAGATTCCTTTCTAGTAACTGTAAGAGGAGCTATCATTATTCTAAGCATTATGGTTTGCTTGCCATCTTAGAAGAAGAATTAAGTGAAATTTGGATTGAACCACCTACTTAATAGAAAAAGGAAAATGAATCAAGCCAGAATATTTTGATTGTATACCTGTCTGCTAGCTTCATTTTTATTGAGTTCTGCCAGATAAAAGAATACAGAGTTTCATCTTAAGAATGCTTATGCGGCCTAGTTGCTTTACTCACATAATTTTTTGGGTTGAAGAGTGAATACATACTTTTCCTTATCACTATAAGGCCTAGTGATGAGGAAAAGTATTCAATATTGGCCTATGTGAACCTGCTCTATTTTCATTATTGTTGAAGCTTTGTTGTTTGCTTGTGGTTCTAAAATTATGCTTACCTCTTATATCATTATGCTGAGTGCTATTGGTAGGGCTAAGGCACTTTGTTATTGGTGTTGATTATGTGATCTTGTATCATTCTTGGCACTAAAAGATCTGTGCTACTTGTCCCACGTGTTTGTTTTCTTAATTGATTTAACAAAAATAATCTTGTATTATTGCATTAGCTGGTTTGCTGTCTATTTGTCAATGATCTTAAAGTATGGCTTTGCTCTTAATTAAACGTCTCTAACCATGTTCAGTGCACCAGTTATTCTTCTTCTCCTTGGAATTATTCTTACTTTCCTTCATGGATGGCTCTATGAGTTTTGCCCCAACTTTAAACCTATATATCTGAGATAGATGACAAGTTAGCCAACTATTTTCCACTAGAAAATTCCTGTATTACTTTTCCTTATATCTGTTACTCAGTATCTTTGTTATTTGGTACAATGATGAAAACTTGTACAGATCAATGATGCACACTTTGAGTTCTATTTTCACCTAGCCCATATACAATTCAAAGCATGTTTGGAACATGTTATGGCCTTTTCGCTTGGACGAGGAGAGAAAAAAGGTTTATATTCAATTGCTCCATTAGAAAATTATGGGTGAAAATGTTGATTAATCAATGCAAATATACGAAAGTGATGTACAATAATTACATTACTCAGTATTTGGTGTTTCTCCATTGTAGTGGACATAGTATGATAGTAATATGGTTACTTCATTATAATTTATATATTTTCTATGATTTTCAGCTTTCAACATCCTCTTTTCATCTATCACTATTGTAACCCCTGCTAATTGCTTAACATCTAAGTATCTAACATACTAGATATTTGTGAATTTGGACTATACCTGATAAATTTTGGTATCAAAGCAAGCCTTGTTTTGATTCTTATATAAGCGATCAGGTCATTTTTTTTATTGCTTTCATTTGGGCTGCTGTGCATCTATCTGAAGCTCTATATTTTGCAGAGTTAGTGGACTACATATTCTATCATTACACAACGTGTTGTTTTTCTCTTTCAATAATTGCATTACTCCGTGTCTGTTGCTTCTCCATTTCAGTGTACAGAATATGTTCGTTCTAATGTAGTTTGTCATATCATTTTGAGTTTCTTAACGACCTCTTTTCATCTTTTTTTTCATTGTTGTGATCCTTGATAATGGATTTCACGTCTCATATATCATATTCTTTTGTTGGAATGTAAATTAGCCGCATTTAACCAAACCAACCTAGAAAATTATAAGTTAATGAACTTCCAAGTTTAACCATGATAAATGTAACAACTCTGTGCAAACAATGAAATTCTTTGTTTTCCTTGAGGAGAAAATGTGACCAGGTGAAATGGGATCGGATTCAAAGTAAGATAGCAAAAGTAGAGACTGAAAAATGTGTGTTCAGTATTCTCTATGGTAACTTTTCTATTTTAAGAATCCCTTTAGGAATAATAGTTATTATCTTATTTTAATTCAAAACAAACAAATTGTGTTCCCATTAGTAGTTAGATTTGTGAGTAGAACCTTATAGCTTATGGGATGTTAATTTTGAGATAAATTGAAAATACCTCTCTGTAATACATAGCGGAATTGCTTCTTCTCAACACCCTGATACTGTCATGTTGTAGGACAAGGCATTAGTCAATAAGATATTCAGACTATTGTTAAAGAACAGAGTGTGAAATCTTGCACTCTTCTTGATGTGTCAATCTCATCAATTGTCTTCCTTTAATGGATAGAATTCGATAACATGAAATTAGAAATGCCAATTTTAAGAACGAAATTGATGATGACTTTGAGTTTTCTTGGTAGCTGACCGCGGTACCCTTTACTTCAATCTAGACGTCAGAAATTCATTCAAGGAGGCACTCTCAAGGAAAAGAAAAAGTGTCTTTAGGTCTAATACAAGCAAATGAAGAGGACAAAAAGAGAATGAGAACCTAATATTTTCTGTGTAAACGTAGAGTTGCTTTCGACCATCCAGATGGTGTGTGTTTTTTCTTTTGGGAAAATTATTGAATGGGGCAACTTTTCCCCGCTAATGCCAAAAATAGGCAACAAAAATTCTTATTGAGTTAAAAAGGTAACTTTTCGAAACAATTTGCGGAATGGGGGGGCCAGGTCATCGGGAGCTGTTTTGTTCCCATTTTGCCCCCAGACGTCAGCAACCCAAACACGCGGTCACCTCTCTCCCTCTCTCTCAATTTGAATGGGTTCGTGTATTGGCGGCAAGAGTGAGAAGGGAAAGCTCAAACCCCAGTTTCCAATCTTCCCCACCGTTCCGGTCACCCTCTCTGGCGACGTCGATCGCAAAAGACCCTCTTCGTTCGTAGCACCTGCGACGTCGATCGCAAAGCTCCCTCTATCTCCTCTTGCTTTCACCCTACTTCTCTTCGCACCAAGACCGAACTCACCGCTCTTCCTTCATTTCAAATTTCTTTGGAACCCCTAGCGACCCTCTTCGGTGATTGCACCTCAAGATTGTAGACATTTGTTTGCCTGTTTCCGTGCGCCCTTAATAGGCTCTCTGACGACACCCATTCGTCAACCCCCTTTCGGTTTGTTCTTCCCGTTTTGAGAGAAGTCTCCGGCGATCCCATTCGAAGCCGTCTCCCCCTTTTTTGTTCGGCAACCTCGGCTGTTTTTGGCAAGTGGAAAGCACCCACCTTCACGAACTCTCTGGCCACCCCCCATCTGAAGTAGACGCCGCCGACCACCCACTGCCCCTGTCCTCGGTATTTCTTTGCTCTCTCGATTCTTTGCCTTTTGTTTCTACTTGATTTCTTTTCTAGGGTTCTTTTTTATTTAGGGATTGAATGATGGAAACTTGTAGGTTTTTGGCAATCGGCCATTCCCTTTTCTTCTACTTGGTTTCTGATAATCACTTGTTATCTTTTTTTCTGATTGTTTGCCCTCGCCCACACTTTTTTATCTTCGTTGTATTCTTTTCCTTTGAATCTTTTTGATGTTCGATTGTTTGACAGTTGACAGAATTCTTAACGCATCTTTCGATTTATGACAGAATTCCTAATGCATCTTTTTGATGTTCGATTGTTTCTTCTCTTATTTCATGGGATCGAATGATGGAAACTTGTTGGTTTTAGGTTTGAAGTTTGTTACTTTTAGGTGTAGAATGAACATTGGACCATAGTAATCCCTACATATACCAGGAACATAGGAACATCTTTGATTGTTTCATATGCTATACATCCAACTCAGTAATAAATCTTCTAGGATCTCAACAAAAAGGAAGAGTTGAAGACAAACTATACATATACCAGGAAGAACCTGAGGTGGTTTGGAATATTTATCAACAAACTATGAAAATATTGAAAAGGAACTTCAATAGGTAAGGAGGTTTTGCTTCAAACCCATCAGAACTTCAGAATGAAATTTAATGATTCTGTTTCATAGACTATGATCTTGACAGTGTAGAGTGACAAAGTCTTGGTGATTGTCTAGCCAAGATTGGGATTGGTAGGGGCTTTCATAGGGGAAATATAGCAAGTATTATTTGGGAGGAGATGGTCCTTAGCCTTATACTTTCCCAATGGTTTGTCTTGGGTTAATATAAGAAAGTGTGGTAATGGTTTGGGGATACAAGCTGCTACTTTCGGAGATACAAGCAGTGACTTAAAGGGATACATGTACAATCATTGGGGGATACCAACATAATCCTAGAGGGATAGAAAAGGAATAGAAGCTTTTGCTTAGGGGATACAAGCAGGGTCTTAAGGGGATACAAGAGAAAACTTAGGGGGATACATGCACTGACTTAAAGGGATACATGCACAATCTTCAGGGTATATCAACATAATCTTAGATGCGAAATCAACATGTCTTAAAGAGATACAAGCTGGTACTTCAGTGGATACATGCACAAGCTTATCGGATACAAGCATTATCCTAAGGTAATGGTGTGCATCAGATATAGCCTATCATTAGAAGGCTCTTAGTATTATGTAATCAGATGAGACGGTGTTACAGCAGGCTATCTTTTTGAGACTTTTTTTTTTATCATTTGGAGTCAGCTTATGGTCTTATTAGGGCTCTTTGTGATTGGTCACTGTCTCGTGTACTGCTATATGCTGTATGATCCTTTTCTTATTCATTTTTAATGGAATGCTGTCATTATGTTTAAAAAAGTATTGCGATGTTTTTATATTTGATTCCATTTTTATGCTAAGTGTTTTACTTTACTATTGAACTGTTGCCGTAATATGACCCTTGTTGTTTAGGTGTGTTAGTTTTCTCAAATTGTAGTTTTCCACTCCTGGCTTATTCAATTTATGGGGCACCGTATCATAATGTGGTATACGTTTATTGTCTGATGGGGAGTATGGCGTGGCGTGACTAGATTGACTTCATCATGAAAGTTGCGATTACATTATTCACTAGGCAAGTTATAACTGTGTAGATTGACTTGATTATGAAAGTTGGCATTACGTTGTTCACTGCGTAGCCGAAGTTAAAACTGTGTAGATGGTCAGAGGTTTGGTACAATGTGGAATGGCCTAACGAATTTGTAACAGATATGGTGGGGAAGCAAGTGTGGTGCTATTTCCATTTCGGAGGAGAAATTGTTATAAACGAGGAGACCAGTTCCTTGTCATACAGAGGGAGTAGCATAGATGCCTTAATGATCACTGAGAGTACAAAATATGAGGACTTCGTGAACGATGGATGTGCATTATTCAATTTATCCCCGGCGGGAGTTACTCTGAAGTTCTCGCTTATGTTTGAAAAGAGCAAACTACTAGCCCTAACCAACCAAGTAGGGCTATCAAAATTGATAGCTGGCAATGAGCGGGCTGCCAACGTATATCTACTAACCGACGAAGGCCCATCAGTGGATGATCCATTTTTTACAAGGTGATTCATGTTACACTACAATATTTCAATTTAGCGGTTTTTTTTGTGTGAATTTAGCATAATAGAAATTCTTAATTTTTAGGAGGACCTCCACAGGAAGTCAAAAATTTCCACCTCAAGTTGACACGAGTGACGTTGCAGAGGGGGAGTCTACTGTTGATTGCACCACACACAGTATGGCTCCACTTGTGTCAAGTTTATGGCGGTCGAAAATCGTTGGTGAGGGCCAGACATTTGTAAGTCCTGATGCATTGAGGCAATCAATCTATAAGCATACCCTTGCTCAGAGATTTAGATATGTATTCAAGAAAAACACTCCTGGGTATATGGCTGTTAGATGTTCCGTTAGGAACTGTACATGGAAATTGAACGCGAGTCGCGTAAAAGAGACGGACGTGATGATGGTGATGACGTTTGTTGATACACACAAACACTCGGCGCATGACGATGTATCAATTAAGCCTAAGGTGAGATCCAAGTGGTTGGCGGGTGTGATTGAGAAGAGAATTAGGGACTCCACAAATTATGTCCCGCGCCAAATTTGCAAGGATTTCCATAATGATCATGCAATGAGCTTAAGTTACCATCAAAGTTGGAGGAGTAAGGAGAAGGCAAAGAAGAATATAGATGGCAATGCAGAAGATTCATATAAGCTTATACCTTGGATGTGTCAGCGGTTGATGCAGACAAACCCAGGGATGTTGGCCTATTGGACTGCTACAGAAGATGGGAAATTTAAACAGTTATTCATTGCATATGGATGTTCATTGAGAGGATTTTCAGTTGGATGCCGTCCCTTGCTCTTCATTGATGGGTCACACCTTAGTGGGCCATACCAAGGAATTCTTTTGTCTGCCATTGCACTCGATGCCAATGATGGCATGTTTCCAATCGCATTCACAATTGTTTCGTCTGAAAATAATGAAGATTGGTTATGGTTTCTTGATCGACTTCATATTGCTATCGGTCACAGACATGAAATTATGATTATAAGTGATAGGAATCCAGCAATCATTAATGCTGTGAGTAATACCTTTGGGGTTCAAAACCATTCTCATTGTTTCCGACACCTGAAGGAAAATTTCAGCAAATTCATCAATTCATTTCATCTGGGCAAAAAGAAGAAAGAAGCTTTAAGGATATTGGATTCAGTTACCTATGCACGCTGGCCAGCGGATTTTGAGGATGCAATGGATAAGTTGAAATTATTTTCTGTAAAGATGTATGAGTGGGTGAAGGCCAATGGTCCTGAGCATTGGGCAAATGCTCTGTTCCCTAAGAGGCGTTGGGACAAGTTGAATTCGAACTTAGTAGAGTCTTTCAATGCATGGATGGTGGAGGAACGTAAATTGCACATATTATGTTTTATATATGCACATCGGGTTAAATTGACAGAGATGTTAGTGCGGAAGAAGGACGAGATTTCCACGTGGAAGACTCCCGTTTGTGGTCACATTGAAGAGAAAATCCAAGCAAATTTCCCTCGGGCTCTTGGTTATGGTGTATTGCGATGTTCAGATTAGGAATATGAAGTTAGAACTGGTGATGATTTTTATGTCGATCTACATAAGTACGAGTGTACTTGCAAACGGTGGCAGATGATTGGCATACCGTGTTCACATACATGTGCTGTCTTGAAAACGAAGAACCTCAGTCTCTACGACTATGTCGAAGAATGCTACCACACTAGCACGTAGGAGCAGATATATGCCAAGTTGATGCATCCAGTACCATCTCATGACATGCTTGACATAGAATGTGTTACTGTTCAGTCCGTTGCTGATTCTAGTGATACGCCACAAATGACATTGCCACCTAAGACGTCTAGACGCCCTGGCCGTCCAAGGCAGAAGCAGATTGAGTCTCAATTCCAAGACAAGCGGCCAATACATTGTTCTCGTTGCCACGGGGCATGACACAACCGGTCTACCTGTAGAGCTGCAATATAACGAGCATGTGCTGCTGTGTCGCACGCTTGTACGAAGGTCATTCAATATTATTTGTGTTCATAAGACTGGAAATTTATATTGCATAATTTAATTTCTGACAATCATGAATTATATGTAGGTGCACAACCACGAAGATAGGTGGAAGACGGAGATGAAGTGCTCGATTGCCGGCAATTAAGAACGCTTTCTATGTTTTGTGTTGGATTAAGACAGTCATTCTTCACGAGACGATCATTTGAACAATTATTTGCCTGGATAATAAATAATGTTTGTTTGTTGGCTACTTTTTAACAGTGAAGGCATTACAACCTTCAGGGCTTTTATTTATGTTGAGAATAAATGTTCTTTACGATACCAATCATTTGAACATGTCTGTGGATAAAATTAATGTTGTGTTTGTTGCTATTGGATTTATGCAATTCGGTAACCTGACACTAGTGATATACTATTTCTCCCTTGACATGTTTTTCATTGTGTAGAATCAAGTTATGGCACGGAGAAGAAGGACAGTAGCTACAGTTGCAGTCCATGAAGCCTCCACTTCATCCAGGGTATGGAAGCGGCCATTGACTCCCTGGGTTTGCTTCCTGTAAGTGCTTTAAAGCTATAGTTGGTAATTGCAAATAATGTATTGTGTATGAGAAAACACAATCTTTTCTAACGTGTTATTTGTTGTTGTATTCTGTTGTCAACCTCACAGGAGTGAGTATATAGGTAGATGCAAAGGGGGTAATCGAAGACCCCACATGCGTCAGGTAAAATACGAATGCAATTGATATGCATGATTAACCCATTAAATAAACTTGTACATTCCATGTGTAGCAAAGTTCGCTTTTGAGTGTCTAGTGATTGAAGTTTGCTTTCATCCATTCATATTGTGTTATGTTGCCTGTTTTCGTTTAAACGTGTTATTCCGTAGGTTGTTAAAGAAGCAAAGGAGAAGTCGTTAGGAATGGCTGCTGAAGCGAGGCAGCCGTACATGGAGCAAGCTGCTCGTAGTGTAGAGCAGTATCGTTCACAACGGCCCGAACCAAAGCAGAGGACACATGTCAAGGTAACCACACAGTCTTATAGGGGTTACAAGGTGAAAGTGTACTTCAGTGAAGCTCACTGAAGAGCAAATACAGGCGGTTGTCGATATAGGATTTGGATCCCTATTGGGTTTGCAGTGCACGATCCTACAGAGGGGCTTGTGTGCGTGGCTGGTTTAGAATGTCGATGTACATTCTCGTTGCCTTAAGGTTGGGGGGTATAGTATACCCATTTGTGAGTACGACGTGAATCTCATTTTGGGGTTGAGACATACTGGATCCTCTGTCATCTCGAGTGGACCAGATGCTAGGATAGAAGAGGTCCGTAGCATGTTCGAGGTCGGCAGGCATGGTGTATCTTTGAGCAGTTTATACCTACGTTGGGATCGGGCACTGAATTCAGAAGAGCTTTTGTGTTATTTGCGTTGGGTTCACTCTTATGCCCAAATGCAAATCCACATGCCAGTGCCTCCCTTCTACACACGATTGCTGATGTGGGGAGCCTCTCGGGAGCAAACTGGGGAAGCTTTGTTGTTGAGCGGTTGTTTGCCGAAATAAACATCTTCCAAAGGAAGAAAAAAGAGGCAGTAGGTGGATGCCTTTTCTTTTTACAGGTGCGTGCTTATGATCATTTATATAGTTATTGTTGTGTGATTTTATTCTGAATTTATTGCTGTCCTATTCAGTTGTTCTATTACGAGCACGTTATCGTCGAGCCGCCCGACGATAACAATGACACACGGCTGCCGCGTTTGTTGGTTTGGACGAACAAACGTGTGCAGACCAGAGAGCATCTGCATAAAGAAGTCGGTGGATATGGACTTGGCCAGGTATAGTTGTGGATTCAGCAACCCTCAACATATATTGCTTAGGCTAGAGATTGAAGATTGATATATTAACATTCTGTTTGACGGATGTGTAGGTTGTGCCAGGGAGATTGAGGGATTTTGTTGATGACAGAAATGAAAGCACAGTGCCACGTGTATCCCCCCCGACTCAGGTAATATTGTGCATTGGCATTTGAATTGTAAGAACATTAGAAATCACTCCACAAATCAAAGTTTATGATTTTCCACTAACGTGCATGTAACAGGCTCAACGCCCGATACAGCATGAGGAAGATTTGTTGGGCAAGGAGGATCTTTACTCGGAATTTTGGGACATTGAGCCTGTATGATTTTTAACGTATCCTTATCATGCTTTAATTTCTGTCTTTATCTTTTTATTTTTAATTTCTCCTCGAGTTCAAAAGAACTCTTAGGTCTAACCAAACATCGTGTAATTTCTTTAGATTTGCACAAGATAAACACTCTAGGATTGTCTTGACAACCAATTTGAACTCTAAAATTGTTTGGGGTGTGTACGTTTGAGGTAAACATATTTGTTGTTGTTTTATTTGCTTGCATGAGTAGTTTGTGTCCACAAGTTCTTGGAATGGTTATAGGGGATAAGCCTGGAAAAAACAAAAAGAAAAAAAAAATAAAATAGAAAGATAACTAAAAAAGGAAAATCTCTCTTCATTTTTTTTATTCAGTTTACTTGTAGGTAACCAACTCTTTAGCACCTTTTTCGACACATTTTCTATGTGAACTGTGAAGATATGGTGAGAAGGTGAAATCTCAGAAGATACCTATTGTATATTTGGAATGGCTATATGAGACTGGTAGAATTACCAAAAATTGTGCAACCCCTTTTACATTTCTGATTTTTAGAATCATCCAAACAATGTTTCATTTTTTTTAATATCTGTTTTTGTTTTTTTTTAATTTAGCGTATTGGACGTTATGGATTTAAAGCCATGAATGTTGTTTCATCCCCCAGCATTGTGCATATGTGAAGAAATCCAATATTGGTTTATGATTACTATGGTGACATAAGACGAAGTTTGTCATCCTTATGTTAGAGTAATACTAGGATGGTCCTGAGGAATACTCCTGTTACACCACTTCCTTTGAATTAGTGAGGGTGACTTTGGAGTCTAATGTGACTGATGTGTTTAATTCAAATTAAAAGGAAAAATTTATAGGAATTCCATTATGCCTACTAGGATGAATGGATTAGGATGGTAGGCAACAAAGAATCAATTTATGCATAGGATGACTGTTATTGAGATGTGGATGCTGAAATGGATGTTTTAAAATACTAGGAAGGATAACGTAAGAAATGAACATATTTAAGAGTGTCTAATTGGTGCCCATAAATCAGATAAAGTGAAGTAAGTTAAGATGATTTGAGCATATGGATGCAAAGACCTAGAGAGGCAGCTATGAGAAGTTATGGGGGTATTTAGTGAATGATCTAAGAGTGTGAGAGGAAAACTAGAAAGAACCTTGGAAAGAATTTTGTATTCGTAATTTGGTAGAAGACATGGTTTCTGACCGATTGTGAGGGAGGAGCAAGATTCATGTTGCAAACCCAACTAGTTGATTTGATGATTGGTTTTCCATGTGGAATGGTTAATTTGAAATAAGTGAACTATATGTGTCCAAGAACATCTAGATGTTGCCGAAATAGGGGATTAGATAATGAAAAGTTGGTTAAGATAATATGAGCATGTAAAGCAAAGACCTAAGGAAATAGCTATATGAAGATGTGAGAGGATAATCATTGAATGATTTGAGAGGGTGAAACACATCTGGGTGGTGTTGGTTAGAAAATATTAATATACTTATAATTTGGCTGCAGATATGATTTTTGACCGATTGGGATGGATGATCACATTTTCTGTTGGCAAATGCAAATATTGGGATAATGCACTTTGTTATTGATATATGTATTAGACCTTTTGATCTTTGATATTCAGCACATTCTGGTAAAAAAACCCATGGCTTGCTACATTCCACATCACATGGTATAACTTATAATATGGTTTCTTGTTTTCCTATTGAAAAATTCCAAGTGGATAATGTAATGTTCATAAGCTCATTAGGTATGATAGAAGGTGTTATCAAACTCATTAGGCCCTCCTATCCTTATGATTGAATCAGATTATTTACCGTGCCTCTGTAGAAAACCAGATTACATGCTTCAAATGATATCTCCTTAAGATAATTTGTTTTAACATAATAATAATTCAGTAACTAGAGTTATAATATGCTGTGTAGAATTGCTGATGTTATTTACCTGTTTGTGTATGCAGTTTTATTCTGTTAAATTCCTGATCACATAATCTGATTGAAAGTATGAGGAAGGCCTCCTTTTATTTGGTTGCTAATTTATTTTGCCACTTGTTTAACAATTTAACACTCATTGGGCAGGAGGTTGTTCGTGATCTTGAGACCATGCGCAACCAAATGCTCATCTTGTAGGATGCCTATCGCATGTCACTCAGGATGGTAAGGGAGGCGCGTGCGAGGGATTGGACTTGGAATCCAGTCAAAATGCCTAGAATTCTGATCTATGTTCGTGAGTGCATCGTGAGTGCAGCTGTGTTCTTCTACGTAGGTAGAAGACATTGAACATTTGTTCCTGATGGATATTTGATACTGTTTTTTGTGTACGGAGTGATGGTTTCTACAATTTGTTCAAATGTCCATTTGTATGAATAATAGAGCAGTATATTCTTTGATTCATGGTTTGAACTTTCAACGAGTCCTTTGATATTGAGTATCCATCTTAATCTACTAAAATCCCCTTAGGCACCCTGCCTCTCATTGTACAGGTGGTCGAGTTTTATATCTTTGCAGTTGCCTTGTGCAAAATTGCTTTTCCAATCTTGATTTATTGTTATTGTTATAAAAAGTAATAATAATTATTTATTTGCAAGCTGTCTTCAGAAACTTTCATGATACACAGGTTTCTCCCACTAGAAGCACAATAAAATCAAGTGGGTAAGAAATCAAGCTGATTTTTTGTTGTTGCAATTACATAAGTTTCTTTAATCAATCTGTTCGTCCCAAGCATCATTGCAATTTATGAACTCCTGTTGATCCTTTCCCTCACAAGCCCTATATTATTTTCATGGACATAAGATGTGGGGCATGGTTGCAAATATCATTCGTCGACTTTGTCTTGAATTTATTTTATTTATAATAATTCACATTTTAAAAGATATGTATATAATCCTAAAAATGATTGTCAATTTAGCATTAAAAGTCGCTCTAGCTGATAACTAAGGCACTGTTTGTAAGAACCCCAAAGATAGGGAAAACAGCGCCTGGGCAAGCCCGCCCCTAGCCCGCGCACAGGCTTTTCGCGGCCCGCACCCAGGCACTGTTTTGTAGCTATTATCCCACTTATACAACAACAGTGCCCACCGCGGGCCGCGCGGATCCCGCACGCTGGCTTCCCACGGCCCGCGGTTGGGCACGGTATTTATCCCATATCCACCGCAGGCTGCGCGCGGCCATTTATCCCATACCCATAGTAGGCCGCGCGCAGCATGCGGATGCCTGCTTTATAAATAGGGGCGACCTTTCATCCTGCGTGAAGCTCGCTTGAAGCCTGCGCCATTTAATCTTCAAACCAGAAACTATTCTCCCGCCTGCGCCTAGCACTTTGAGTGCTTCCATCCCCTTTGGAGTTGGGGGATACGAGGGTTTTCTCATTTTCATTAACCCGACATAGGTGAGTGCTCAGTTTAAATGTTTCCTTTTCCTGCATTGTTGATGCTTTCTCACATGTGTTTGAGCTGAATTTATTTGTGCATCTTGTTTTTAAATTTTTTTTCCTTCCATTCCCCCCATTTACCACATTCTTAGAAGGTTAGAAATCCCTGAACCATTGACGATTTATACGCTTAAAAACCCCTACTTACATGGCTCCGAAGAAGAAGCAAAGATCCTCTTCTTCTTTTCAAGCTAGACCCTCAAGCACTTCACCCTCCTCGAGTCGCTTCATCGGCACTGGGGCGAATGATTACGGTTCTTACTTTGGTTGGAGAAATATTCTAACTGAGAGACAAGTCAGTCTTGAGTTATTTCAAGACACGCCCATTTACACCATATTTTCGTACCAAGGGTGGAAAAATTTTGCCAACATCAACGAGGTTGCGTATGTAGAACTCGTCAGAGAGTTTTACTCCAACCTTCATGATATTCATCTCAGAAATGAGGGAAAAATATCTGCTTGGGTGAGGGGAAAGGGTTTTGATTTCTTTATAGAGCTCATCTATGAGCATCTGGGTCTGTAGCTTGTACAGAACCCCGAATTCGACTACCACAATCTTCCGTCTTACCCTCTGTTGCTTGTTATTCATCGTGAGTTGATCAGTATGTACTACGGTCTCCCTAAGGGTGAAGCATTGCCGTACAGCCATCTTGATGGGCATCTGAGAGTACTAAATTTATTTGTGTGTTCCAACCTCGCACCGACCGACCACTACTCTGAATTGACCAGGTCAAGAGCTCGGATACTTCATGCTTTATGGAAC
The DNA here is from genome assembly GCA_947561395.2 of Buxus sempervirens. Classification (NCBI taxonomy): domain Eukaryota; kingdom Viridiplantae; phylum Streptophyta; class Magnoliopsida; order Buxales; family Buxaceae; genus Buxus; species Buxus sempervirens. The sequence goes on from OX387195.1 coordinate 1,536,536, forward strand.
CACAAAACTGTGTGCGCGGCATCCACAATTTTCAAAACCATTGTAGCCATCCGGAACTCCAAATCCTAACCTCTTAGACTTCAATTCGGTGTCCTCATCACTAAGATTCTTCTTGCGAAGGGAGTGTGTCCCTCCACATCTGATCCTCCTCTTCATCTTTGTGCCGCCTTGGACCCCAACACTATTAAACGTAGTGAGGCCCAGGTTTTAGGTGCCTCACGAGGTGCATCAAGTGGTAATCCATCTCCCTCTGCCCAGTCATGTTCATTTGATATGTCCTCCATCATGGAACGCTTGGATGCCATGCAAGAATCTCAGCAAGCATCCTTCCAGGCTATACAGGAAAGGCACGAGGCATTAGCTAGAGAGTTCCATGTCGGGCAAGAGGAACAACAAGCATCTTTTCAGGCTATGTACTCAAGGCAAGAGGCATTAATTAAAGCGGTCAATGAGATTAAAGAAAGTAGCTCGCAGGACTTGGATTACGTGGGGAGAGAGGTGGATAGAATGGTTTAGAACCAAGAAAGAAACCACAATGAGCTTAGGAGCATGGTCCATTCTGTGGCACAGACACAGCAAAATATGGACGAGCAGATGCAGATCTTCAGCAACCGCTATTTCGGCCGCTCGTAGTGAGGGTGGGTGCAGTGGGAGGTGGTGGTTAACTTGTGGTGTTTCTTTTTTCCTACTAGGATCAGTTGATTCATTTTGGAAGTCTATCAACATAACTGAGTGGTTTCCCTTCAAGAAACCATAAGAAGTTCCAAATACCATCTTCTTATTGCTGGTCAAAAAGAATTTCTATAGATGATGTAGCGCACGAATTTTAATTTTTTGACTAGTTTGAAGCTTTATTCAGTTCAGTTGAAAATTTGTATATGTTATCAACATTCTTTCCTCCTACTTAGGTTTATGTTTACTGTTGTAGCTTCTCTTTATCATCGAACCTGTTTGCCGGTTTCACAAAATTGATCACTGAAACTTCATGGAATTTTGAAACTCATGTTTTGTGTCTGACATGAATTCTGTTGATATGAATTCCTATGGCATTAATTAGGAGAACAATATTACGTTAGAACGATGCTTGCAACAGAAGACCATAAAATCATTAGGAGCAGTCTTGGTACAAACCATCCCAAATTGAAAAAATATGGGATACAAGCCAAATCAACATCGAATATAAGCATACTCTTGTGGGGATAAAATGATAAAGTGATACAACCTACAAGCTAAGTCATATAGGGTTAGGAACGCGATCCTTCACTCTTTGTCCGACATGTCCGACCCAGACAGATACGTTGGATCGGCCAAGATGGATTGAACTACTTCGTTAGATAGCGGACCTTGCCCCTGGTCCTCCGCTGCTTCTCGATGAATCTTGAGATTGTAGTAGTGAGCCTTCCGCATATACATCCTGCACATCTCGCATCGTATGCGGTTCACAGCAGCTTCATATTCCTGCGCGTTTGTGCGGGGCATGTCTTTTGCACGTTGCTTGGGGATTGGTGCACCAAGTTTACGCAAGTCTTCCGCATACCACTCGTTTAGATTATTGTCGAACTTCCACTCATGCTTCAATCTCGAAGAATAAGTGTGGATCTCGTTTTGTATGCTCTTAATCAATGTCGTATGCCCAAATTATGCCATAGTTGTGGTCACCGTCACCATATGGATGATAATTACTAAGACGTAGCTTGTACATGGTGGAATGCCACCTTGCACCGACCGAGTGAATACGCTATTTGGATGCATCGAGATGCTTTTATATAGTGAAGCACGTGCAGGGTGTTGTCGTGCCAATGCGAAACATGTTGACCTTTTTTGTATGCGGCATGAAGCACGCGGCTGATCTTCATCGTACGCTCCCCGAAGCACGTTGGCAATACATCCATTCTTGCCAACGTGAAAGAACCACAATGATAAGGTGAATTCTGACTAAATAATCATATGGCCGCGTTTTGAAGTCCCCTAAACATTGTGCATGTATCCACCTAAGTCATTGCTTGTATCCACCGAAGTCACTGCTTGTATCCCCCTAAGTCACTGCGTGTATCTCCCTAAGTAGAAGCTTATATCCACATAAGTCACTGCTTGTATCCCCCTAAGTAGAAGTTTGTATCCACCGAAGTCACTGCTTGTATCCCCCTAAGTAGAAGCTTGTATCCACCTAAGTCACTGCTTGTATCCCCTTAAGTAGAAGTTTGTATCCACCGAAGTCACTGCACTGCTTGTATCCCCCTAAGTAGAAGCTTGTATCCACCGAAGTCACGGTTTGTATCCCCCTAAGACCCTGGTTGTATCCTCCGAACCGAACCAATATCATGTGATTCGGTTTGGTTCAGTTTGGATTTCGATTATTTTACCTATTTATTTTGTTTAACCTCCGCACCTCACATGACGGATGTTTTGGTGCCAACGCGAAACACGTTGGCCGAGCTTCACCGTACGTGCCATTAAGCACATTGGCACACCATCAATTTTGCATGCGTGAAAGCAGTACAATGACATTGAATTCTCTATAAATACTCATACGCCATTCTTTTTCAGGATCGGGAAGCATGGAATCCAACCGCGTTATGGTTCGGGATATCTAGCAGACATTGTGCCCATGTGGGAAAGGGATGCTGAAGTGAAAACAATCGCATACATCGCGTAATCTAGGACGCTATTTTGCAACATGTCCAGTAAGTTTCACATGATGTATATTTTATGGCATACAAAATTTTTACTTTCCAACAATCTTTTCATCTGTTAGGGTGATGGCAATAATGGTTGCGGCTTTTTCGTATGGTGCGATGAGCTCCGCATTTGTGAGTGTGGAAGGGGTCCATGTCGAGTCATGACCGCTAAAACCGAAAATAATGCAGGTCAGCGTTTTTATTGTTGCCCGCTCAAGGTATGGCCAAGAACCTTCAATAGCTGTAATACGATGTTTTTTTTAACAAGTGATAATTGGATTTCATTTATATGATATTACTTTATGTTGTAGGAGGAACACGGTTGCAACTTTTTTCTTGGTTGGAGGACGAAGCTGGTGGGAATCGGGGGAATCTTCTGCAAGGAATACCACACGCAGTCAACACAGAAGCGTTATATGTGACCTTGAACGTAGATTGCTCCAAGAAGAGCGTGACCATGCAAGGAGGATGGCAAACATCTATTGAGAACTGCTACATGACCTTGACAACATGAACCTAAAGGATAAACATCCTGATTAGTTGACTTCAGTCTTAACAATGTATGTATGAAAATGGAAATATGCATGTAATTACCAAGTCGTAAACTTTTATTGTGCCACGTGCAATTGTTGAAATTCGGAACTTAAGTGACTTATGCTCAAGCACCTTGGATGTGTATAGCTTTCTAGTTCTGCCTCATAAGGCCAATAGTCAATCATCCGAATTATCAACTTCAAGTACAAAACCCTTAGGAAGAAGCACTAATCTCCTGATCATTGCAACAGCAAAGATTACGAATCTATTAGTGACTTAGGGGGATACAACTAAGGTCTTAGGGGGATACAAGCTTCGACTTAGGGGGATACAAGCAGTGACTTAGGGGGATACAACTAGGGTCTTAGGGGGATACAAGCAGTGACTTAGGGGGATACAAGCTTCGACTTAGGGGGATACAAGCTTCGACTTAGGGGGATACAAGCAGTGACTTCGGTGGATACAAGCTTCTACTTAGGGGGATACAAGCAGTGACTTCGGTGGATACAAGCTTTTACTTAGGGGGATACATGCACAATCTTCAAAGGATACAACCTGGGTCTTAGGGGGATACAAGCTTCTACTTAAGGGGATAGAAGCAGTGACTTAAGTTGACTCATGCACAACCTTCGGGGGAATTACTACCACAATCTTGGGGGGATACAACCATCGTCTTAAGGGGATACACACTTCTTCTTAGGGTGATACAAGCACTGAGGATTGTGGTGTGTACACTATGTATAAGTTATCAAGGATTACTAAAGGTCGTGGGAGTTTAACCCATTTCTTCAACTTTGTAGTGTTAACTTTGCAAGATCCATATTTGTTTAACTTTCTTCTCCTCTTTATTTCAGAAGCAAAGTGCCCGCTCCCAGTACTGTTTTGCCTTCACTTAACAAAATGAGTGTGACGGGGTGAAGATACATTTGTGTGAAGAAAGACATGGACACAATGTTGTAAGTATTATGGACTCATTATAAACATGATGATTGAATGGGATTACGAAGTTGTCATCAAGTCCAAAATAATCACTGTGGGGGTAAAAAATAAAAGCACCCACTGTACTCTTTCGTCAAAGTTTAGCATTTCAAATTACAAGCGTCAATTCCATGCGGTGGCCTCTCGCCAGCAACATCTTTCGGTCATCTTAAGGACCACAACAAGCAGATTTTTGGGGAGTTTGACCAGCCACGGCTGCCTGATATGATTGGTTAATCCTGATCATCTGGGGTTGAAGTAATCAAACCAACAAAGGAACACTTAAAACTATCAAGAATAAAGAATATGGTAAACAATTTTAGAGAAAATTCGTTGTTTTTATGAGAGCACTCAACACTAATGAAAAGGGATATGCATGACGAAAAAAATATTGTCCAGTGCTTTGATTGAAAGAAGTTTCTTGTGGGGGATAGAACAACATCACATCTATTTCCTTGTAAAGCTGCTTTAAAGGAGACTCAGAAGCTAGGTATGTAGTTGTAATTAGCGCAACTTACGATGTCACAATTAGATACAAGTTGTTCAGCAATTCTTCTGATTTAATCCTACAGCTGTGTTGGACATAACATATATCAGCTCTATTGTATCACATAATACAGTTCAATGTCCTTTATGGAGGAAAGAAGAGAAGTCATTAAAAGGGAAGAAACAACAGGATGATACTAACAGTTCTTATGGAAGACACATTCAATAGACCCACAGATTTAGCAATATGAAGCATACCATCTAAAAGATACTCAGGGTCAACATAACCCAGAGTGCCTGAAAGTTTGATGTTCTTGTTTTGAGCCCCAGAAGTTACAGCAAGACCAAAATCAGAAAGCTAAATGAGGGAAAAAAAATTGAAAAACAGCAACATTTTAGTGAATTTCATAAAGGATGACAAATGAATATATTATGTAAGCTCTGAAAATCAATATGAAAAATTCGAGTAAAGGTAGAGGATTTGACCTTTGCATTGAACTTGGAATCCAGAAGAATGTTTGATGATTTTAGATCTCTATGGATCACAGGGGGATCATAGTGCTCATGGAGATTTTCTAATCCCCTGCTCAACACCAATAAAGTCAAAATAAAATATGCTAATATCGGAAGTCACTGCTTTACAAGGAAATAGATACAAGTTGTAATTAACGCAACTTCCATATGTAACTTAATATGAGCATGCTCAGTGGCGTTAGATGTAAACCATCCACAAAAAACAATATCATGATATGAGCATGCCCACTGTGCCAGTTACCTACATTGTTCGGATTAGGAACTTAAGTGAGTTATGTTTTAACACTAATATGTGTAGAGCTTTTTACGTGTGCCTCAATAGGCCAAACTGAGACATACCTTATTCACGCGAAGCCCGCGAGTGGGCCACCATCTGCTCCCTCAACTTGTTTTCTGGATCTAATAGAAGGCCCGCCATCAACTTCCTCCGAAATTTCCGGATATTCACCTGTTGCATTAAACTTTATCAATATAACAAAAGAATTCTAGAGCACGAATCTAATGCATATATTTATTTATATACTTGCCTACGCAAATTACGAGACCAATGCATGCCCATCCCAATACTCCATAAATTTAAGAAGGAACACACCGCAATCAATACTATATCACACAATGCAAAATAGAGGTTAGAGATATAACAGCTTGTTGAAACACAATCCTAAACGAATCACTTACGCGTTATTTTGCTTAGGCATTTTTGGATAGTAGTCGGCCCATCGGGCAATTCCAATTGAATATCCATCGGCATATGTACAAAATAATTTATCAAAAAATTTTGCTTGCATACATGAACTACGTACTCACTAAGTGCATAGAAGGAAATTCAAAATTATAGAGTTCCATATGCATATAGAACCAGTAAATCTCCACTTGTTTTGTTATCTGGACCAACATAAACTAATGCTAACTACTTGTAAAGTGCAATGATAGTTATTACACACCAGACTTTTGATGATTCCCTTATATTGTTGCCCTCGTCGGTGTCCTTGCGAATCCAACACCTCGATCCTCGTCTCATTGTGATTGAACACAACAAGGAACCAGTGGTTCCTGTGACAGACGGGGACGAAAAGCTACAAGGCAATCATAGCATGAAAACAAATACAATGGTTTCCATTAATAATACTGTTATGAAAAACCCTTCAAGTAGACAAGATAGCACCCAACTATAGAAAATGCAAACTTACGCACCAACTTGCAATGACTTAGCAACCCGCCAGTCTTATCCACAGTGAAGAATTTTTGGAATGCAGCCTTCTGGGTTATTTTGCCACTTATTATTGCTTCCTAAAATTTATAATAACATCAATACTCCACAGGAGCAAGAACAATATACAAGTTCAAAGCTAGGGCAATATACTTACACTAGCATAGGGGGGACAATATTGCTTGCGAAGCGTCGAAGAATGATGTAACTGATGCCTCATTAGGCAAACACCATGGGCAGCCATGACCTAATTTCCATAGAACATGCAATTCTGTTATCTTACCATATATGGATATAAATATTAAATTGTAATTAAAAGTTACAACGTAGTGCTTCCCACATACCGAGCTCCCAATCATGTGTTTGTCCATCAAGCAGCGAATCTCGCCCATCATCACATGAGTGCTGTTGAGATCGACAACAGTCGTGCTATACAAAAAAAGGACTTAGTGCGGGGAACGCACAACGTAAATATGACAACCATACAGGAATTATTATGTTTATGTAACTGTGGACCCCACATACGCATACATGTTGACAATGAATGGTTAAATATGACAATAATAAGTATAAATCGTGCTAATGAAGTACTTACTCTTTATCGCGGCTAAGATAAACCCAATCGCAGAGACGCTTTTCATCATCCCCGAGTAGAGGGAATTTGTAAACCATTACATAAGGAGAAGAAAGCTTTGTTGCTGTCTGCTTTATTCGTCTTTTCCTGTTTGCAATTGGGACCGGGGCGCAACTGGGGGGGGGGGGGGTTCCTCAGAAGGTGCAGCCACATCTGGTGGCACATCCCCGCCTGCGTCCTCATAGGTGGTAGGATCCTTGGTCGGTGCGCCACCACGGTCCGAAGATGTATGAGTGGGTGGCGACACACCAACTCCTACATCACCAGAGGACGTAGGCTCCTCTTTCGGATCTCCCTGTGCATGGAGGCGTCTCTCGATGTATGCATCGAGAGAGGTACATCAGCGCTGCATCTTAGTGGCAGCCGCTACCATCCTCTGCATCTGGACCTGCAGGCCCTGCATCAACAGCAGCAATGAAAGATTATAAAGTGAAACAATTACAACTTCAGCACAATGTCATTATAGCAACTTTTTACCTTGTACACATGAGACGGCAATTCGCCTCTATCCCTCCGACCGTAGCGTGTATCATCCCCACCGTTAGCCATAGCAATCAATTATATCTGCACATGTATTCAATTTCATATGCATCGAATAAACCCAGAATACCGGAATAAATTTCCTTGTATGACTACTTGAGCAATGCACGAAGCGAACCATAAGGCGTTCACAACCGCGCCAAAAAATCCGAACTAATGATAACAACGAAAATTGCTTAATCTGCTACTCAGTACAACACACAAAATAACACTGGTAAATATGGGATTTTACTAGTACGACGATTATATACAATCATAATGTTATTATTTCCCACAGAATAATCATCGCAATATTATAATAGGAATAAACAAAGTTCATTGCATACCAAGACATATACTAAGATTGCTAAAAATAATCTAACTCCCTTTGAACATGAGTTAGAATCTGCGTCTTCAGGTTCAGATGCTTCAACCACCTTACGTCCTTGCGTTGGAGGCGATTCAAAGTCTGAGTAGTCGGAATCTTGTTCCAATACAGACCTACTTTCATTAGATATATCCGACTCCGATTGGAAAATGGTGTCACCATAAATATCTCGTACCTTCCGTGAACACTCTTCAATGTCCTCACCCTTGCCTTTAGCATTTCTAAACATTTCCGATGCCCTTTGCCTTCTTAAACGGCTTAACATGTGCCGAGTTTCTCTTTTTATTAATTTCAACGCACGTTCAACTGCGTAATTGTTAATATGCTCAATATCCAAGGACTTTCGTGTTGGAATTGTTATTTCACGATAACGGAGCCTGCTTTGTAGTAGTTTAGCATGATGATAGTGTTGGGGGGTCCACTGCTTTGGAAGATGCAAAGAGATCCTTGTTGTGTGGGTACATCACACAGACTACAGCAAGATCGAGTAGAGCAATTCCCACGACTAGCCATACTCTATAAGAATTTAACATGTATTTCTTCCATGTTAGTGGGAGATAGAAGCATGCTTTCTGTCCTCTAAACAAATCACAAGAATCTATGAACATGATAGACTCAATGGAGTTTGAATACCAACAACGTAGGAACATTACACAAATTTTCAGAACCCCAAAGACTAGACTCCAAAAACAAAGTCTCCTTCCATGTATCTATTCCCTTATAGTAATACTGTTCTAACAAGGCAAATGTCACTGGAATATCCTACCCCTTCCTCCAAATACTTATCTATAAAATACAGATATTTATCAATAGTAGAAAATTCACTTAATTTCTAAACAATTATGAATCGTTGGAAATCCTCAAATTGCAAAAAGCTAAAGCAGTGGTACCCTGAAGCTTCCAAGCAGATCATTGCAACGTAGTTCCCCATACGCTTGCAAGTAGATGATTTCTCCATAGACTCATATGGGAGCTAGGATAACACATAATCACATTTCATAACTTCTTCAACTCCTAGTTGTCTAGCACAATGGGAGAGAAATATTCTCTAATGCTCTAATCCAAAAAACTTAAAAAGTGAACAACATTACTCTATAGGTACTAGCTCCAATGTGATAATCAACTCAAAGAGTTAACAACTATTGCATCCACCTTTGAAAGCAAGCATTGCTGTTTGCAATCAAATATAGCCATACCTTCGGCATTATTTTTGATAATATTTCTTAAACTTGCCTTGAATAAGCAATTGAGGATATAGATCCATCATGCAATATTTTGAACAACTAGTATATAACCATGTCTCTTCGATTCCTGATACGATTAGTCCAACAGAAAACATTGATATACTTCACAAATTCCTTTAATTGCCAGATTTTTCTCTCCAATAAAAATGTAACCTTTCCAACCAGGAAAAACTGCTGAAATTAGTATTCATACTAATGACTGGCCTCCATATATGAAGTTGTACTCTATATGGAAGATCAAACACAAGGGTCAATGACAATGAGCATCAACCTTTGCCAAAGGCCTGAAAATATATGCAGGACATATGATGATTTCATATAATCTTTACAAATTCAAGAAAGTTTTAGAAAATCAAAGAGAACTTTAGAATCTGACATGATGAGGTCCCACTTATTTGTTTTCTTTCCCTTCTTCTATCCTTTATGTTCATTGGGATGGTTTTCTCTTGTTACTTGTATTGGACCTATTAGAGATGTTATTCGGTTACTAATGTATTCTTCTTCTATATTAGCAAATATTTCAATGCAAATGGATGAAAACATGATAACTACAATTCCAAAAAAAAAAAAAAAGGATACAGCAACCTATATCGAAACAAACCAATCTTCTGTTGGACTCAATAAATTTTATTTCCTCAAACGACATAAGCAATCAAAGAATTTTTTTCTGTCTTTTCTAACACTCCATAACAATCAAAAACCTAAATACCCTGTTAGTTGATGCCACATCAATGTGTCTCCATTGTACTGGTAGATGTGAACCACTGTAGAGGAAAACCCCAGAAAAAGGTAGAAATTTTTTACCCTTTTTCTCGCATTATCCAAAGTTCCAAACTGGGTGATGATTAATGCCTGAAACTATATTTTTTACACTTTTTCATCGAATCCTAAACCTAATAACCAACAAACAAACTTAAAACCATCCACAAAAAAGTTTCATCAATCGAAAGATGCGTTAGAAATTTTGTGAATGGGCAAACAATCGAACATCAAAACTATTCAAAGAAAAAGAATACAATGAAGATAAACAAGACTGGACGATGGGCAAAGAATTAGAATAAATTTGGGATTATCAGAAACAAAGTAGAAGAAAAGGGAATGGCCGATTGCCAAAAACCTACAAGTTTTCATCATTCAATCCCTAAATAAAAAAGAACCCTAGAAAAGAAATCAAGTAGAAACAAAAGGAAAAGAATCGAGAGAGCAATAAAAATACTGGGGACAGGGGCGGTGGGTGGTCGGCGGTGTCTGCTTCAGATGGGGGGTGGCCGGAGAGTTCGTGAAGGTGGGTGCTTTCCACTTGCCAAAAACAGCCGAGGTTGCCGAACAGAAAAGGGGGAGACGGCTTTGAATGGGATCGCCGGAGACTTCTCTCAAAACGGGGAGAACAAACCGAAAGGGGGTTGACGAATGGGTGTCGTTGGAGAGCCTATTAAGGGCGCATGGAAACAGGCAAACAAATGTCTACAATCTCGAGGTGCAATCGCCGGAGAGGGTCGTCGGGGGTTCCAAAGAAATTTGAAATGAAGGAAGAGCGGTGAGTTGGGTCTTGGTGCGAAGAGAAATAGGGTGAAAGTGAGAGGAGATAGAGGGAGCTTTGAGATCGACGTTGCAGGTGCTACAAACGAAGAGGGTCTTTTGCGATCGACGTCGCCGGAGAGGTTGACCGGAACGGTGGGGAAGATTGGAAATGGGGGTTTGAGCTTTCCCTTCTCTCTCTTGCCGCCAATACATGAGCCCGTTCGAATTGAGAGAGAGGGAGAGAGGCGACCGCGTGTTTTGTGTTGCTGACGTGTGGGGGGGGGGGGGGGCAAAATGGGAACAAAACAACGCCCGATGACCTGGCCCGGCCCGCCCCCCCCCCCCCCCCCCCCCCCCCCCCCCCCTCAATTTCGCAAATTGTTTCGAAAAGTTACCTTTTTAACGCAATAAGAATTTTCGTTGCCTGTTTTTGGCATTAGCGGGGACAAGTTGCCCCATTCGATAATTTTCCCTTTTTTTATGTTTGTTTTTGCTTTTCCTTTCTTTTGGCAAAGATAGGTTGTCAGTGCACCAGTTATTCTTCTTCTCCTTCCAATTATTCTTACTTTCCTTCATGGATGGCTCTATGGGTTTTGCCCCAACTTTAAACCTATATATCTGAGATAGATGACAAGTTAGCCAACTATTTTCCACTAGAAAATTCCTGTATTACTTTTCCTTATATCTGTTACTCAGTATCTTTGTTATTTGGTACAATGATGAAAACTTGTACAGCACAATGATGCACACTTTGAGTTCTATTTTCACCAGCCCATATACAATTCAAAGAGGATAGAAGCAAAGACATCTGCGTTTGAAACAAGAAAGTAATCTAACAATGTAACATGACAATTTCATTTTCTGCACCTTCTACGAATGGACAATTTCAAAACAAGAAATCGATTTGGTCATTGAAAAAATATTTAAGCAGATTGTTTCACAATAAAAATATTTACTAAGCCAGAGATTTGTTTCTTAGCCTCAAATCTCTTTCGGAATGTCTACAGAAAGAATATCGTTCAACAAACCCACCCGTTCACTCCCAACTTTGAGATGTTGTAGAGAGGAGTTAGGATTTTCTGCATAATTAAAAACCTTCTAAATCTTAGGGGGCGTTTGGTGGGCATTATAGAATCTGGATTCTATTAGAATCCGATTCCATAATCCACAAGGAGTGTTTGGTTGGGATTTTAAGACCGGATTCTACTATCCAGTTGTATAATCAAGCCCATAATCAGTATCTCCTTTTTTGGTGATTATAGGGATTATGGACATTGGTGCTTATATTTCCAAAACCTGTGATTCTAGAGATTATGTATAACATATTATATAAAAATATTATAATAAATAATAATATTATAAGTATTATAATATAATATATTCTGTTATATGATATATAATTGATAATACAATATTAAATTATATTACATGTAATATAAATATTATTAATATAAATATCATTATTATAATAATATTATACATTATTATATTATATATAATAATATATAATAAATTATAAATTTCAATATAATGTACATTATAAATAATAATAATTATTATAATATATTATTTTAATAACAACAAATTGTAATATAACTTATATTACATTATAATAATATTATATTATTATATCATAAAATATAATAATATAATAAATTTAATATATTATAATATATTGTAATAAATATAATATTATAATAAATATATTATATTTAATATAATAATATTTTATAAATTATAATATAACTTATATTAAAATTTATTTTATAATAAACATTAATTATACTATAATATTATTATAATAATATTATATTATTATATAATAATCTGAAACATATTAATATATTATATATTTTAAACAAATTGATATATTAATATTAATAATATTATATTTTTACAATAAACATATTGTATACATATATATTTAATATATTATATTTAATATAATAATATTCAAATTTAATATTATATTAATATTAACATAATAATATATATTCATATATTTAACAAATTTAATATTATAATATATTATATTTTATTAAATTTAGTGTTACAATAAATTTATTATAATATTATATATAATATAAATAAAGTTTGAGTTATAATAAACATAAATTATATTATTATAAAATTATATATTATAATAAGTTATAATATAAATTATAATATAGTTTATATTATAATATACATAATATTATTATAATATTATATTCTAAATTATAATACTATTATAACTATTATATATATTAATAATATCATATAATATATAATATTATAATGTAATATATATTATTATAATATTATTAAAATAATAGTAGTGTTATTGTAGTACATAATATAAATAATATTATTATATATTATTATATTATTATTATTATAATGTTATATATATATTTATATATTATATAAAAATATGCATGTCACGTGATAATATATATGTAAATACGACTTTAATTTTTCTATATATATATTATATTATTTTTATGTAATTTTTAATAAAAAAAACTCCAAATTTAATATCAATAATCGGTGGCAACCAAACAAGATTCCGAATTCTAATTTAAAAATCTGAGTTCACAATCCAACTCATCCAAATAGGATTTTGGTTTTCTAAAATCAAGGAAATATAATCTGGGTTATGGAATCTGGGATTAGAATCCTAATCCAGATTCTATAATGCCCACCAAACGCCACCTTAGAGTAGATGCTTGATGTGGATGAATTTACTAAGCAATCAAAATTACAAGTCTATAATCTTTCAATTGAAAAATCTCCACAATTACAGTGCAGCCGTGCAGGCCAACTGTTGAGTTTTCTTGGTAGCTGACTGCGGTACCCTTTACTTCAATCTAGGTCAGAAATTCATTCAAGGAGGCACTTTCAAGGAAATGAAAAAGGGGGAAATTGGTTTTTAGTGTTACTTTTTTAAAATAATTCACATTCAGTTGACAAATTTTTGAAAATTGGGAATTAGTGATGCTTTTTTCATATAATTGGGATTCAGTATCATTTTACTATTTATCAAGAATTTTTTCCAAAAATACCCTAAAAAGACTTTAAAAACCTCTTCACTCATTTAGGTATAAGTGAGGTTTGCAAGTCTTTTTAGTTTAGGGTATTTTTGGAAAAAAAAATCATGAATGGTAAAATGACACTAAATCTCAATTATTTGAAAGTATCACTAATTCCCAATTTTCAAGAATTGGCCGATTGAATCTAGATTATTTTAAAAAAATATCACTAAAAACCAATTTTCGAACATCCAAATGGTGTGTGTGTTTTTTTTTGTTTTGTTTTTGCTTTACCTTTCTTTTGGCAAAGATAGGTTGTCTGTTTAGAAAGAATTTTTTCTCTATTATTATATTGGTTGATTTCAATGATGAAACTATAATCAGTGTAATGAGGGGCCAGAACATCTATTTTATATATTTCAAATGAAACCTTCTACAGAATGTTAATGCATCAGAAATAAGTTCGATATTTAAGATGACAAATAATCCTTATTGTCCATTCGATTTCATCTTTCTTTATGGTGTTTTTTTAGCAAAATATTTGCCATTTGGCAGAGTTGTGTGAGAGCCCAAGCAACTGAGAAATTGGTACATGGCATGTTGATGAGACAAAAATTGTGTTTTTATTTGAAAAAAGAAGAAGAAAAAATCCAATTTCATATTCAAAGTAGCTCTTTTAAATCCCTTGATGATCATTTGTTCCAAACCACGTCTTTTACGAATCATAACGGGCGTGGATATTATTGTCGTATTCTAGCATATGCAGATTATAATTACGAAACTATAAGATGGGTAAATGCCTAAAACTTTTTTTATTTGCTAGTATATCATAAAGCATATCGGGATAAGATAAATATATGAAAGATGACAGGGGAAAAAATAAATCATAACCTGGGCATGGATGCAAAAGCCATTTACTTTAATGGTAATGTTTTAAACCTCTTGACCACCTCTTTTGAAATAATCAAGAGATACTACAAATTCGGGACCCTAAGCAACAACTTGAAATGGTGGGCGTTCCAGAGGAGCACCTGTCTGGCCATGCATTTCATATGTATAATCTGACTTCACCGGACAAAACGTGATTTTACCATCCTGTGGTATATTTTCTGTTGGGTATTTGAAACTCCGAAAAAATTCCCATCTCATTTCATGTCTAACAAGTATGAAATTACTATTGCATCTGCTGAGTTAATTTTGAGTTTCAGCATAATTTTGATGCTGCAATTTTCCTAGCCAAGAAGGTGCCAAATGACTCTCCTTTTTTCTTCAAATGGCTTCATGTGTCTACTTTTAGTTTATGTAATTCTCTTAAGATATCATATTAATGCAGATCCAGTCCATGGCGGAGAAGCACATCCACACTATGATTGATGGGATGAAATCGTCTACTGTTAGATCTGTGCTATAGACCCAGCAACCTCTGTGAGATGTTGCCACGTGCAACATCTCACGGCCACTATTCTTCATTTGAAAAAGGTGTTTTCACATTGGAAAATGTGAAAACACAGTGGCCGTGAGATGCTACACGTGGCAGCATCTCACAGAAGCTGCTAGGTCTGCAGCATAGACTCAGCGGTAGACGATTTCAACCCATGATTGGGTCTGCCGCTTGCGTGTGCCACCTATAACGGCATGCCATGTGGCAGAGGAGAGAGACGCCCTTTTTGTTAAAGGGAGACTGAGTGGCATTAATAGCCTCTCCTCTGCCCCGTTACTTTAACTTTCGTTAAATGAAAAAACAAAATAGAAAAAAGAAAAGGAAATACAAACCAGAACCGACAGCGCCAAAAAGCAACAATAAAAATAAATTTTTTTTTTACCCAAAATTTACAAAGCCATTAAGCAGAACTCCGAGCTAGAAACAACAAGAAATCTTCTACCCTAACCTAACAATCTATCTTAGTCTCCCTCTTTTTATCTTTCTTTATTTCTTCATCTTTCTCTGTTTTTTTTTGTCAAGAAATGTAGGAGCACTTATCGCAATTGTATTTCTCTTTGATGATTTTCTGATTCTTTACAGTTTCTCTATAGAATTTTTTTTCGACAGTTTGGCTTTGTTTCATCTCTCTCTTGAAAATGGTCCCATCTTGCAGTATAAGCTGATTCCATCTTCTATGTCTAATGTTCTTGAAATCTTGGGTACAAATTAACAATAGATCACCACTCTCTTCGTGCTTCTTGTTCTTGGGAAGATAAATTGACAAATCATCAATCTAGTTGAGTAACAAGTGTTTCAAAAGAATCTAGAACAAATTGGTGCTATTCAAGAATTATTGTTTCAACAAATTTCTATTTCCAACGCATCTACAGCTACAATGTAGCAAATTCCACATTCAATGTCAAATTCTGAAATCAACGTGGTAGATTCATAAGAAGTCTCTCAGTATAATCAAAGATTCCAATTTGCTTCTCTTACACTTGATAGGCCTCCTAATGATGAATAAATCTGGTGGTTTCATGGAAAGAATAACACAGTCGCCACCGCCAAGAAAGTGGTTGACTGTTCTCTTGATGGCCCAGTAATTAGGATTATACATGAAGGGTAGCACAACCAAGATCCTTCTCATCCCAAGAGGGGTGTAACAAAGATCAGCAGTTCAAATGAAAACCAAAACTTTCATGGCAATCTTGAAGTGGGTTCACAATTACAAACAAAAAACATAAATGAAACTGAAGGTGCATGTTCAATATAATGTCTAGAAAGTCACAATTTGCAGCTCTACAAATGACCATATCAAAAGCCTAGGAATACCAGAGGACCATATTAAAAGCCTAAGAAACTAAGTTTAATTTTCAAAATAAATGGAAATACAAAAAAGAAAAAAATATCTACTAATTTATTAATTACTCCTTATCATGATTCAATAGTACTTCATTTTGTGATTGACTCTCTTGAGTGTAAGAAACTAGAGAAATTGAAGAAGAAAACAAAGAGGAAGCTATGCAATTCTCATTCAGAAATTCAGTTATACTTTTACACTGGCATGTAGCTGCCTTTTTATACACAAAATCAGATCAATTACCAAATAACAGAAAGAGGAATTTACCTCTAAAACAAAGACACGTATCTGTACAGCTCAGGAAAGAATAACTAACTGGCTAATTACAATAAAATCCACTTGGTACAACTCTATTATAAGGCAAAATTGAAGGACCCTCTAGCAAATTAACTGCAGCAACATCAGCAACCTTGAGCTCATCATCTAGGAGCTGGAACTTCGCATCAGCACCATCCAGAAGTGAAATAGAAGCTTCGGTGATTTGGTGATAATCCTGATCAGGATTATCATGCTTCAATTTCAATAGCCCCCCACAAGATGGAGAATAGATGTTGACTATTCCCATCTTGGAGAAGTGAGATTGAAGGACATGAGAAGGTAATGCTTTGGTGAAAATATTAGCAAGTTGAGAGGAGGGAGAAACATGAGATGTACATATGCTACCTTCCTGAATTTTATCCCAAGTCAAATGACAATCAATTTCTATGTGCTTGGTTCGTTCATGAAAAACGGGATTAGCTGCTATATGAAGTGTAGCTTGATTATCACACAGTAAAATAGCTGCTTGAGGATGGTCAACATGTAAATCAGTGAGAAGCTAGCGTAGCCGAGTAAATTCAGTAGTTGCAGAAGCCATTGCTCTATATTCTGCCTTTGCAGAAGAGCGAGAAACAACTGTTTGTTTCTTGGATTTCCAAGAAATCAGTGAACTTCCCAAGAACAAACAGCAACCAGTAATAGATCGCCTTGTATTTGGGCAAGAGGCTCAATTCGAATCACAGTAGCCTCTACGTTGAAGGGCAGATGTAGAAGAAAGAACAAACCTTGGCCAGGAGTCCCCTTAAGGTATCTGAGGACTTTATTAGCTGCAGCAAGATGGGAAGTAGTCGGTTGAACCATGAATTGGCTTAAAATTTGAACAGAGTAGCTAATATTTGGTCTGGTAATGGTAAGTGTCAGCACCTCATTTTTGCACCCCTAAAAATGAAAGAAATGAAAATCCTAATTGAGAAGTCAAACCCTGAGGGGGGTCAAAATTTGACTCTTTGATTTGATGCAAATCAACCACCATGCTTCTTCCCTTTGAATAGGAAATTCAAACACGATTCTAACGCAATTGAGTTTGCTCAAATTGGAGTCCGGATGAAGAAGTTATGAGCTGGTCAAACTTGAGGAGAACAGAAATTATCTTTCTACTCAAGCCTAATTCAGCTACCCTCTTTAATCCCGGAAGATAGAGGATCCCGACACGATTCCGACGCAACTGAGTTTGCCGTAATTGGGTCCCAGAGATGAAGATATGAGCAAAACTGGATTATAGGACGCAGTTTTGCACTTCTGCTAAAAACCTGAATTTGCTGTCAAACTTTAGCTCAGTGGATAGAGAATCTCGATCTGATTCCAACACCATTGAGTTTGCTAAAATCAAACATCAGATGAGAAAGTTATGGCAAGTCAAAGTTTCAGGAAAACTGTCCACGTGGCAAAGAAGCAAAAATGGATGAACAAATAAAAATCTTGAATAAAATAATTATTTTTCTTAAAAAATCTCTCATTTTTATAATTTAAATAAATAAAAAATTGGATAAAAATCATTTAAAAATGGATAAGATTTGAAAAATTCACCAAAATGGATAAAAGTTTGAAATCCGCATTTAAAAAACGTGCGCATCCGCATTATATGTGCAAACATGCCTCGTCTGCACATACAATACGGATCCGATCTTATCCGAATCGACAGCTGGCAGATTTGTTGCGATTGCGCACGTTTTTAATGCGATCCGCACTTCAAGTGCGGTTCCGGAATTTTTGCCTATAAATAGAGGCCAGCAGCCATTGTTTGAGGGATCTCCTTTTCCCCTATCGTTACCCTATCTCTCCCGCGACTTGCAACCATTTGAACCTCCTTTCCTTCATCTAAGTTTTTTTATAGCCAAAATACCCTTGGATCTCCCTCTCCCTTCCTTTCTCCTCATTTCCACTCACAAAAGAGTAAGAGGAGGAGATTTTTGAGGTCAAAAAGAGGCTTTCAAGTTGTTGTTATTACTAATTGGGGGACCAATCACTTCAAAAAGAGAAGGTAATACCAAGGTGAGCCTTCTACCAGTCTTGTATTTCATATATGTAAAAATCAAGTCATTATAAGCAAGTTCTCCTTTTGATTATTTTGAATCTTGTTCTTTGTTGTGTTTTCTCACCATTTCTTTCTTTTTTGCATGCTATTAGGGTCCCCATGGTAAGCGGGACCCCTCACACAAAAGATGGGAGGAGAGAGCCTTATAGGTAAAAAGAAATAAATTATTGTGTAAATGGTTTATCTTTAGCTTCCTTTATTAATTCATTTCCTTTAAAAGAGGGGATTGTCCTCTTATTAGTGCATCCGCTGTATCCCTAATATTCTTCCCCCTTTTCCCTTCTTTAGCTTTATTTTCTCTCATCTCCAAGTATGTTTGCACGATGTTAAGTGGGTTATATCACATGCATTTTTGCTTGTAGCTTTATTAGGATCTATAAGTAAGAGGCAAGCATTACATATGCACCCACTCGCACATGGTGTCTAGATGACTCAGCCAACGGTTTATTTCCTTCCATGCATCTGCATGTGTTTGCACAAATAGGGATACTAACGCATGAGGTTTCCATTTATCACATTTAGCACATTATCTTCATGTTTAGCACATCTCCTAGTAATATGCATGGTTCTCCAAATATCTGTCTTGCTCATCCACTATTTTCATGAGTCCTTTGAATCCTTACTGGCATGCATGATGATTGGTATTTTGTTCCATTCATATGTTAAGTTATGCATTTGTTTGATCGGTTATACGTATATATGGATGCACGGGTGAGGAAAGTACGTTTGGATAGATAAAGAGAGTATGAAACCACTGTGGGTCTGCTTAGAGACCCACAGCAATTTGCAAACGTCCCCTGGAAGATGGGTGAATAGAACCCCATGGCAGTTTTGGCCATTCTGTGGATTCAGGTCGGATCCGCATATACAGTGCGGATCAGACCCAACTGCATTGCATATGCGGATGGACCTTGTCCGCATAGGATATGCGGTCGGGCCCGGGGAGATTTCAAAAGTCCATTTCTTTGATCTAGATCCATCTGACCAGACCCGATTTTAATCGCCTTGAAACTTTGGGTCAACCCAAGCCCATTTTGAGACTTGGGCCCACTAGGGGCCCAATAAGGCATTGTGGGCCTTCCAACGGGGCCCACATCTAGTCTAGCCCAAACCAGGGTCCATTTTAATAATGGGCCCTAGGCCACTAGGTTAGTTACCCATGGGCCACGCCTAAGCCCGATGGGCCCTAAAAGCTTTAACCTACTTAATTAATTTGCATATTTAATTAATCCAAAACAAAATAACCTAATCCAATAATAGGGTTACCCAATAACCCTAATGGGCCTTGGGCTTGACTTAAGCCCAACTCGGTAACCAATGGGCCTTCCAACGGGGCCCATATTTAACCCACCTCACCAATGAATAAGCAAGATAAAATCAATCAAAATAAAAGGGACCTACACCTTCAGTGGTCCCCACTCAGACCAAATAAAGATACGTGTTGGCTTAGGAAATAGGGTGAGATTAAGTTGACTCAAACCAAGGAGACTCGAGGGACCTGTCAGACTGACGGGGCGGGCTGGGGTGTCCTCAGACTTCCCTGAACATAACCGAGAACTTATCCAGAAACTCTAGACCAGTAAAATTAGACCATTTAGGCACCTTGGTGTTTGCCTGCACTCCATCAGGCAGTGGTGACTCCAAATACCCCCGAGGCACGCAAACGCCATGTGCGCCTCGCCCGTGTGAGATCCCATGCGCACAGTAAGATAGAGGAGGCGGCCTATTAGCCTTCTATAAATTTCAGGATCATCCAAAGGGGTACCAGATTCTTTTTTGAGCTTATGGTTCTGGTCCATGGGCAATCTAAGAGGCTTGGATCCCACAGTACCTGAATCTGCCAGAATATCTAGGGTGTATTTTCTCTGACAAAGATGTATGCCATGAGGAGATCGAGCAATGTCAATGCAAAGGAAGTATCTAAGAGGTCCAAGATCTTTAATTTGGACTTGCTGATTAAGAAAGGTTTTGACTGAAGCAATAGAATTGTGGGAGTTACTGGCAACAACTATGTCATCAACATAGACCAATAAAGCGGTAAAACAATCACCATCATGCTAAGTAAATAGGCTATAATTAGACTTTGATTGGATAAAACCAAAATGAATGAGTGAGGTAGAGAAGTTGGAGTATCACTGCCTTGAAGCTTGCTTGAGGCCATAAAGACTTTGAAGCAATTTGCTGGGCAATTTAAATGCCAATTTTTTAACCATATCTTATGGCCTTGATCCACAAGTGTCCCAAGCAAGAGACGATAGGCAGAAGCTACTGAAAAATTACCTCTAGTTGTCAATCTCCAAATCAGCCTATCCTCTGTCAATGCTCTAAAAATTGGAGTACCCAGAATTTTGGTTACAATAATAGTTAGCCAAAATTTCTATAGGAGATTTATGTTCCAGCCACCAGTGGAAGGGTTCAATAAATGGCTTACCTTTGAATAATTGAATTCTTCCTGATTCCTTGATGTTGTAGGTAAAAATTCACCTCCCAACAGCCAGCTTTCCTTAAATAAGTCAACCTTTTACCCATACGCTAAACTCCATCCACATACTTTCTTCAAAACAACTCTTAATTGAGTCAATTGTTTTAGCTGTATGAGTGTGAGGCTTTGCAAGAAGCATCCTGAAAAGATTTAGATGGATAGTATAGACTCTTCATTAGATCAGACCAAAGACTCTGTTTACCTGAGTGCAAATGCCATGCTGCCTTCATCAATAAAGCTTTGTTCATTGTAGAATACTTCTTAATATTTAAGCCTCCATTTCTCAACGGCAATGCTATTTGATCCCAGCAAATGGTGGTCGTACATTGAGCTTGATTATTCTTTTTCCAGAAAAAACTTCTTGATAATTGATCAAGTTTATCTAGGATGGCTTGTGGCAGCAAAAAGCAAGACATGAAGTGGTTAGGTTGAGTGTTAAGAACCAATTGAATGAGAGTGGCTCTTCCCATCTGATTTAAAAGCATCGATTTCCAGCCAGCCAAATGGGAAGACACATGATCAATCAATTCTCTACAACCTGATAAAGTTGGTTTTTTTTTTTATGAAGAATTGGAATCCTGAGGTACCTGCCAGCATTATGTGTACTCTTCAAATTGAAAATTTGGCGTATAGAAATCCATTGCGTTGAAGGGGTATTTTTACTAAATTGAATGGAAGATTTTTGAAAATTGATTTGTTGTCCTGACTCTACAAAGAACTTATGCAATAATCTCAGTAAAGAATGTGCTTCGCATTGAGAAGTATTACCATATATGATGACATCATCTGCAAACATTAAATGTGTTAATGATATACTTCCCCTCTTGAGTCGGATGCCCCTATATTTCCCTTCCACTTCAGCTCTATAAATAGCAGCTGATAAAACTTGTTGGCACATTATAAATAAATATGGAGACAGGGGGTCTCCTTGTCGTAA